>JALPQI010011765.1:0-39620 GCA_025490895.1 Thaumatotibia leucotreta
GTCCACCGCTCTACCAACTGAGCTATCGAAGGGATACAAATTGGTACGAAATTACGGTATAGTTACTAATGTTTATATTTTTGGTAATGAGTAGGGTGACGATGATGTAACCGTAAGAGGGACTTGCTTCTGGTTTTGCAACGTAATTATAATGCAATCAGTTAACCGCTTCGATTTTAATTGTGTCGGCTTATTTAATTTAAATGTGTATGTAAAAGATGATTTTGTTAATTTTATATTCGTTATGATGTTATTATATATTCAACTTTGAAGACGTTTATAAAGATCAATTAAAAAAAAACCTACGTATTATTACTGTATTTTCAATAATTTCAATACGTACACAAATCACCTAGGTATTTTTTTTAACGAATGTATCCTAATCGTTTTTTTAAGGGAAATTGAACGATTGCTTTTTGTAATGATCCCATCCCTTTTTATTTATGATAATTATGGTAAATTCTTTTTTAAGACAAGTGGACATCCATAAATTGTTAATAACAACATAAAAATAATAGGTTAGTAAAATTAAATTTAAAATGTTCATTTATTTCGTTTTTACCTTTTACATATTATTATTATTTCGGGTAAATAATAAAAATAAAAATAGGTGAGTAAAATTAAATTTATTTCGTTTTTATCTTTTACATATTATTATTATTTCGGGTAGAATAAAAATGATGAAAATCCCAAAAATAACAATATAATAATTAGGAATCATGATAACGATACATAACATATGATAATAGGTACCAATCATAATGGCCACTACTCCAGTCAAACAGTTAAGTTATATTGTTTACGTGGTCGGGTCACCGCCGCGTGCAGCCGCGCCTCAGTCCGCTACCGACGCTCGCGCGAGGGCCCGCGCCGGGTCCAGTGCTGCCACCACGAAACACTCGCGTTCACTCATGACGTTTTAATAACATTGTGACATTACGGTATTTGGCGATGTGGTGCATGCTTACGCTGTCCTGTGGGGTTCGATTAAATAAGGAAAATAATTAACTGAAATTTACCTGTTATTGTTTACACTGTGCGACGCTAAAATTAATTTTAGCACGACTTTCTCGGATCTAATTATTCAATGTGCATAAATTAATGACGAAATCTTGATAGTAGTTATAATTAACTGTTGAATAGATAAGTGAATAGTTTGTTAGCTATCGCTGAGGGGTCAAGGTTGATACGTGTTATCGTTATTTTGTTCGTAACGTGTCCAAAACAAGTTTAACTGTAATTGTATATTGCTTACGCGTATCTTTATCATTGCCTAAGAGTTCATATATAACCGGTTATTATTTTGACATATCGTAGAGTATATTTTATAGTCTAGACGTACATGTCTTCTAGTAAAATAATAATAATTTTATAGTTAAACTTAAACTTAGTCGAGAATAATCTTCTAATAAAATAGCCTTGTCAATTTTAATCATACATTTAAATATTCATGAAACACTGTTTCTAAGCAAAACGTAAACATAATCAGGTATTCATGTATACTTTTGTAAGAGGTGTGATCATCAGATTCATAAGGCACGTCATATGTGACACTCCTCCGTGAACAAACATTGAATTCCGTCGCATGAAAGCGCGAGATGGAACAATGTGAACAATATTTGCAATGTTGATTCGATCGACTTATTTGTTATTAAAATTTCAGTGCGCCGTTTGCAGCTCGCATTTCACCGTTTCAAATTCAAGTTTAGTGGAAAATTTTGGGATCCTCATAAAAATAGGGTAGCGCTTAATAAGGTTATCATTTATCAACATGAATTGTTTGGGGTCACATTGTAAAGCAAACCCCTTATCCTGATCCATAGCCTTATCTTATAACACCAGCATAAAATCTAAAAGTTTCTTGAAACTTATAGATTGAATAGCCGACTATTTAAGAAATTTCACTATGGAAATTTGTGTACATCTTGAAGATAGCTGTTCTTATAAATTACCCTGTAAAGTAAAACTTCCATTGTAAAACTTAAACCTGTCGAACGGCGCTATATTTTATGACGTGGGAGTCTTCAGGCACGGCAAGCAATAAGCTCATAAATTGCAAGTGAGTGGGCTGGCTCGCCCCGTTCTATAAGGGCCTGTGACGTGCTAGGTATGCTATGGCAGCCATAACCGTAAACTGATAATGAGCTATCGAGCAATATGCGTCTTGCCTTTTGTTTAATCATGTGTGGTACAACGGTGACTCAATGCATATGAAGACTCGAGAAAGTCGAAGACTAGTTCAAGTAAAAAGTTATAATCAAAGACAATCTTTGAATATGCAGTACTAAAACCAAAGTATAAATTGTTTTCATTAGCTGATACTGAAACGGTTTTTTATTGCTAAATCTTTTTCACTGCCTTATTTCATACCTACAAACCTACATACATACAATGGGTGTCCGAAACCTAACATACTCATTAAACTTACCAAACCAACCGATTGCTACAAGACCACAATGTCTGATATTCTGGTGGAACGTTACGAAACTAGGGGTTTATCTACCTCTACATACACTGATGAACACAGACAAGTATAAATTGGTTTATAAATACCTAGATAAGCTGTTGCTATTGCCGGTCAGCTGTTCCCAGTTGTCATTGTTTGCGGAGCAAATGCGGGCCACACGTTTCCATTGTGTATTGCGTTGTATGGTGAAATATCAAGCCCGATCCAATTTAAATCTCAAACTAAATATATTGAAATTTCCACACAAAGAACCTGTTTTTATTGCTCTTGAGTGTAGTCTGATAAATAGGAATTCAATAGCACAATTTGCATATACTTTTAGAGAGAATCTGGTTCGAGCTTACTCTACATTAATGGTTTACATAAAAGAGCTGAAACGGCCCGTAATCTTATTTGTTTAGACGTGAGACTTATTTTATGAAAGCTTTCTGTTGAATATGCAGAAAGCTGATATAAAGCTGGTCGTTATAACTCGTATAATAAATCGTATACTTATGTTGTGTCACAGTGTTATTAATTCGATAATATGCACATGAAATTAAAATCTAGTCGACTATTTTATTAGTGCAAGAGAATAATAAAGCTAAAGTGATCACCAGTCAAGCAAGCAGTAAAGTGAGCAAAATGTTTAGCTTCGATAAGGACATATGGCACGTGCGCGGGAACTCGGAGGTCCAAGACGAGGACGAAGAACAACGTAAATATATTTTAGTACATTTTTTTATGAAGTAATGACATTTTTTAATTAAAATGTAAGAACTGTTTTAGATAATGGATGTACCTACTGCTGTAACAATTTAAAGGTTAAGAATTAAGGTATACACCAAAAACCACGTCATGCTCCCCGGCAGAACCACCTGAAGTTTAATAAACATGAATATGTCAAAAAAATCTACATTATATCTACAAAATTCTACGACCAGTTGGAAAAATTCTACATGCCACTGTCCGACTAAAATACTTTTACTTATTGGGCGTGAATTACAGTTACCGTATTACGTATTTACGTATAACATTGTCATCCTTAAAATCATACCTAATGTGTTAGGCTTGATGAAATGTCAGCTAGTAAAAAGTAACCAACGCACTATAATATTATGAAATGCAGAGTCATTGCATATGCGCAGCGAGACATCAAAAATGGTAACCGCTATAAATTCGGCACAACACAAATCGAACTATCTATGCAGCTAATTAGCGAATCCAACCGCGTGTTGCCGAACCGCGGTGTGAATGGGCAATTAGCGGTGTTCGATCGATTGTTGTGTCATTTCATTTAGCGTCCGCGCGACTCTCGTGTCAAGACATGTTCGCCTTCCGCGAGTCCATTTGTATCCCATGTTCTCGTTAAGGTGGGTTTACATCAAACGAGCGAAGCTCATCCTATCCCCACTATACGAAATTTGTTCGTTACACAAAACATAATTCGTCGAAATTTGATGATTTGGTAGAGTGGGGGATAGAATGAGCATAAATAAAAAAAAACACATTTTATTTTTTTATGTTTTCGTTTGGTGTAAACCAACCTTTAAGTGTAACTATCATTACACAAATGAATCTTATGCGTGGTTTAATTTGTCGCGGGATTTGAAGCGGGATGAATATGGACACTTTAGTATAATTATATTATAACATACTTCAGTTCAAATACTCTTGAGCTGTACTTATTTTTATATTTTTGTGGAACAACCCAAATTGTTTTTAATAGTACATTGTGCATCAAGGGAGGTAAATACGGAATTACTAACGAGAGTGTTAGAAGCCCGACGCCATTAGGCGGAGGGCTTTTATGACTCGAGTTAGTATTCCGCTTACCGACCGTGATGCATACAATGTTTTTCATCACACTTGCCAACCAAAAAATAAGTTTTAAGACATAATATTATTAAATGACGCACGGACATTTCTATTACTCCCTAGAGAATTTCACTTTTCTATTACTCCCGCTACGCGCGCAAGCAATGGCGCGCTTAGACAGCAAGTGTGATGAAATAGTACATTACGACACAAGTGCGAAAAACTTGAGTTTCGAAACGAGTGGCGATGTTTTAAAACACGACCGATGGGGAGTGTTTTAAATCGACAAGAGTTACGAATTTCGTTTTTTGCACGTGTCTCGTACAACGTTTACAGATGGCCCTCCGAAGTTTTGGATCTGACGTAAAATGACCCACTTCTCGCACTAGAGCCTAAAAATACACCATCTGTACTAAAAAATATTTCATTAGTTGTATTTATTAAGTAGTACCTTACCTAATATGTATATAAATTAAAATGTATGATGTTATAATACCATACCAACCAACGTTGGTAAACTTCGGTATTTTTTATTTGGTATGTGACATATAATATATAAATCAGTAAATATTATGTTCGAATAAAAATAGAATCAATACTAATTAAGCCTTTATTGCACTTCACTGAAAGATAAAAGCATAAGGTACAATCTTTAAAACACAGATAGTACCTACAATGTGCGATCTTCTCGCTAAGCGTTCTTTTCCAAGCAACGTTTATGAATAAATACTTAATTACCATAAAAGGTTAGTGATCTCTAGAGCACATATTGATTTCAGTCCAGCCTCGCAACAAGTGGCACCGATGTCGATGCTGGGTTCTCATAAACAAACTGCTACTTAACTGACCCAAATATGGGTTATCACACAGACACATGCGCTCGCAATAAGTATAGTCAACAAATAATGTGGTCCATCACTTTTCGACTTTATTACTTCTGAATAAAGCCATTAATATAATATAATACGTATAATGTTCTAGGTAAGAAAATATGTGTTACGACTACGTGGTGACGCCGCGCCGCTAAACCGCTCGTATTTTTATCGCTTTTTAAAGTTCAATGTATTATACATATACGAGTATATATGTATTATATTATGCAAGCTTATTAACGTAATATTCATTTGACTGACCTACATTAAGAAATATTAATTAATTGGTTCACCATTATTCCCTTTCATCGGAGCCTTTGCCTTTGTAGGCATGCGTATAATATATTGTATGGCTTTGACAGCTGTGTGGGTATGAGTATGCTTCCTTTATTAATACAATACATGGAAATGTTTATTTTGTTTGTATTTGGACTAGTTCATTGGTTTATGGTTATTGCTAATTTAATTTAATCATTAATACATAATAATATTATTATTTAATACAAATATATTTCCAAAACTTTTGTATCAATTGAAGCACGCAAATGTAATATATTAAGTACTTAAAAAAAAAACTCAAAAAAACCAACGAATGGATGTAGAAATTTAGAACTCGGTTTGAGCTTTAATATTTTTTATGCTCATCTCACTTTTACCTCCATTGCACGGAAAAAATGCAGAATAAATCTGGCATGCGACTCGATGAAATGCAAAACCAGTCACGTCCGCAGCGCGGTCCACGGGCTAGTGTCACGGTCATGGTTAATGGAACACTCTAGAGAATTTCCGGAAGGGCAGTTATATTCGTTCATAATCGTAATCCGATTCTGAGCTTAGAAGGACTAAATATTTCCATTTGTTATGTTATATGTGTCAAGACACTTTTCACTTTGTTAGTGTTTCCATCTTTTTATTTTACTTACAAATTGTACAATTTATACATGTAGGTAAGTACATAAATCTAACTAACCTAACTAGCTTTACCTGAATCTAAAATGGGCCCTTGTGGCATTGTACCGAGGATGCTGGAGGTATTTCCTTAAGGTACCTATCGCAATTTTGAACAGGATACATTTTGTGTTCAAGTCGGAATTTTCGGAATTTAATTCATGTAATTTCATTAATATTATTTTAAACAATATTATTTATATGCAATTATGCACTGATTAAATGTATTTATTATAGCATTCATTTGACCTAAATGATTATTATGTATTATGGTCACCCTACATATTTTGACACATTTACCAACATAGAGTATCAGGCCTGGATTACAACTGTGCGTTCTTACGTAAGTTGTAGGGACGGAGCTATACTAAGGAATGAGAGGTGAATATCGCTATCTCATTCCTTAATATAGCTCCGTCCCTACAACTTACATAAGAACTTACAGGTGTAATTCCAGCCTTACGTAGGTAATGCTGTAACTGTAATGTAATGTAATTATGATCACTATGATCAGTGTTAAGAAGAGGATACCATGTCATATTCTTATTTTGATTTACAATACAATATAAAACTCTTTATTGCACACCTTATCTACACGTAAAAAAAACAACAGAAAAATAGTTTTCTTTACTTTTACGCTTATACTGGCTGGTTACGGAAATAATAAGCGGTACATTCGTTAGCTGTTAATGAAATAAGCGCTGGTATGCTGATTGCCGGAGTATGCTTAGCTCTAAAATATAAAAAAGTTTTTCAATAAAAATCATGTGCTAAGCTGAATTTCCTTACCCCACAGGCAGCGAGAGCCCAACAGCAGCAGTAGGGGCCGAGGCGCCCCGCGAGCTCCCGAACGAGCTGTCGGCGCCCTACGAGGTGCCGCAGTTCCCCATCGAGCAGATCGAGAAGAAACTGCTCATCCAGAGGCAGCTTAACGTCAAGTAAGTCGCTGTCACATCGTAGATAACTAGGTAAAGGCAGAAGTAATCACCTGTGTCTGTTGGGAAAGTGCAAGCATCTGACTGCAAAGCTCGCAAATATATCCCACGTGTTCCCACGGCTTCCTCACGATGCTTTCCTTCACCGTAAAGCACTTGTGAATATCAAATGATACGTATTTCGTACATAAGTTTTTTCAAAAACTCATTGGTACGAGCTGGGGATTATTATTTAATACCAATATGTTTCCAAAACTTTTGTATCAATTGAAGCACGCGAATGTAATATTTAATTCCATGTCATGAAGTAGCTTTGAAATTATTGTTCCTATATATAAATTATATCGTTTGACAATCTTGATTGAACCCACGACCGCTAGGCGCTCGAGCACAGGCACTTCAGTTTCCACATAAATTTAATTTCGCATATAGCTGAAGTAATTTCGGGTAGGTATCAGTTGGTGCATCGTTCATCATCCTCGCAGCGTCCATAACTAAATTAGCTCCAGTCAAGCTCACTCGACTCGAGGCTCGTCCGGGGAAATTCAATAAAGTTGCTTAGTGTCTGTCTACTGCGCATATGAGAGATATGTATACATTTACAATTTTACGTAATATGTGTGAAGATCGCAGGGAGACGCTGGATACAGGCAGGCGTGGATCCAGGACTTCGTTGAGGGGGGGCACTGACCTATGACCTATGATATTTCATACTTAAAACAGCACCTAGCTATACATAAGTCCAGTGTTAGGGGGGGCAAGTGCCCCCCCCCCTGGATCCGCGCCTGGATGCAGGTTTCAATCGGTGTATGTGGAAGTCCAAAGGAGGAATGATGATGATTATGGTGCATAACACCTGCTTCACTTTCTTCGAATAATCTCTTAAGGCTTAAATTCGCGATATACAGGACATGTATATATCTTTTGACCCACTTTTTGTGGTTTTTTAAAGACTGAAGTTTTGCTTTACATAATGGCGAGAAGGAAGAAAGCACGATATATATTATATTTACCAATTTATGACTTAATATGTAAATCTTACTATCCTTGACTTCACTCCGCGATAGCTAATAATGCATATTATTTTACCCATTTATGAAAGCCCGGACGATGGTAACAGACTGTTTGTAGACGTTCAGCTTAACCCAGAAATATTAAGCACTCTGTATGCAGGCAACGGAAAAGCTTGTCAAAATAGGGGTACATTTTAAAGTTGCTGCAGTCGAGTCGAGTCAGCAAAACAGCGATATTTTGTTAGTACGAGTAGCTTTGCCTCGCTAATGGTTTCTCCGTATTGCTGCACGTTAAATCATAATTGCTTCTAGGAAATTACGTCAGCAAACTACGGCTTTCAATTAACTTCACACTGTTTTGGTTCCTTTTGCATATCTATTGCCACTTTAGTACCCTGACGGCCTAAAAATAAGCATTAATTGAGCCGTGGGACTGAACGATTTGAATAAGATTCTGCTATGACATTTAGTATAATTTATTAAGTATAATTTGGCCAAGAAATACAACTGTATTGTTTAAATTAAGTTAAAAGATGAATGAAGTCCCTAAAGCGCACTAGGCCAGCTAACGCGAACAACGAAATTCGTGAATTTCGAAAATTTGTCTCTGTCTCTCCAACGCAGGCGTCATTAGAGTGACAAAGACAAACCCCCGATTTTTGCGGATTTAGAATTTGCCATAGGACCGCAGGTCTAACGGGGACAATGCCACAACCTTGCTCCCTCCGTCGGAAAATACCCTTGGGTCCTGCTGCGCATATAATATACGGACCTCATTATTATATTAGTATGAATGATGGATTTCTCATAAAATTGTACATATTGTCAACGTTCTGGATTTCACGGGGCATCACACAACGGTATTTTTATTTAATAAGTTCGCATACGTATATGTATAATATATCAATATACAGGTTGTAATACTGTATTGTAGCGATCCAATTATGGGCCCATTTAAGGGCCTTTTCGATTTCAAGTCATAGGGATTTATCAGGTTTACGGATCATAATCCCCGAATAATATATGTCTGTCAGATAAATGTTAGCCTGTAAATGTCCTTTTCTTTTAGAGGCCCGGGGAAAATTATAGTGAGAATTTTATACGATATAACTATCCGGCGATGATGAAACCTTAATATGAAATTATGTTATGAAGGAACACCTCCGTTATCCCATGTTACAGCTTAAATGACGGAAATATACGTACACGTAAGCTGGCAGCGCAGCCTGCTAATTCAATTTGCACCAGCCTTGAACTTCGCGCAACGTGTTGCTCTGCCTAAATGTCAGCTTGCACTAAGATTCGCTTATACTCGTAGCCGGCCTCAATGAATAATGTTATTGGTCAAAACGCGAAATTGTTGACAGATAATGTTTGGAACTGACAGCTGTCATAGGGATCAAGGTTCCCCGAGTCGGCATAATAATCGACATCAGCCCGTTGACTGCTGGACATAAAGCGTACCTTGGGAGAGGTCTGTGCCTCTCTCAAGGTACGCCACCGAGTCTTATCTGTCGCTTAGGTTCCGGGTTCGAATCTCAGAAGGGGATTTTTTTGTTTTATCATAAATATTTGTTCGTTGGTCGTAGCTCGTAGCGTAGCGTTGCATATTATTGTTACCGCGAGATGCGTCCAAAAACCCGAAATGAATGAGGAATTGCCAACACCGTCGCCTTTAACGATTAGTGTAATTTACATTTTAGTATTCTTTATTAATATAATACTAGCTTTAACCCGCGGCTTCGCACGCGTAGATTTCGGACTTGTACAGTATGAAAATAAATTATTTTCAACCGACTTCAAAAAAGAGGGAGGTTACCATTTCGACTCTACACATGCATGTTACACAGTTTCCCGCGAACGATGAATCGTATTTTGATTTGATCTCTTTTTTTTTTCAGGAGATTCAAAAGTGACCCAATAATATATATATCTTCAAAAATATGTCCCAGTGCACTCTAATTCTGTGTAATATCTGTGTAACATATTTATGAGCGGATTATTTCGATACTTATTTTTACACTTGACTGTACGTGAGTTTAACCATCTGTTTGCTAACCAATGCTGCAACCATTTATTTCACAACAGTTACTATTTTATTTTATTACCTACCCTGTGTAGGTAATGCATGTTAAAATATTGTATAGAAGCATCTATTAAGGTGCACTTAGACCAGACGAGCATTCGCTCATTCTATCCCCCACTCTACGAAATTAGTTTGTTACACAAAACGTGATTCGTCGAAATTCGTTGATTTCGTAGATTGGGGGATAGAATGAGCGAATGCTCGTTTGGTCTAAATGCACCTTTACAATATTTACATTACGCATTGTCAAGATAGTAGGTACATTCTATCAAACAATGGCCAGTGGGGGACAAATTTTACGAGCATTTTATCTGTCTCACAAAACAAATAAACGGATATTAGATTAATAAAACCCTACACTAGATGAACCACAAAGTATCGGTATTATTGGCAGTAATTGGATCAACCTTGGTGCGACAGTAACCCTTATGCGGGGGCGCCATTTGTAATGTGATTGCGATTCGGAGCGCAGGCTTGGGGGCTGTGCACTTGACTTTGAATGGAATGGACATTTAAAAAAATCGCGCGGTATTCTAACCTCATTTACAGCACAGAGAAAAAAATCTGTTAAAAAAAAATACAGTACCTATTAGATACAATATCAAGTTAAGGGGTAAAGTTTTGCGAGTGGTGATTTAAGTGTGTTTTATGATTTTTAAATGATTTGTGAAATCTATTAGTCAATTTTTTTTCTAGTTGATTTTAATTATATTTTAAGTGAATTTGCTTTTTTTTAATATAAAAATGGTGGTATAATGAAAATTTACCTATACTTTAGAGTGGTTTCAAAATTATAAATAATGTTTGGAAGCAAAAGAGAATGTAAAAAGTGGACATCATCTCGGAACTGTAGGTGAGTTTTTTAAATAGCGTAATATTGCGTAGGTTGTTAGTTGACATGTAACAAAATATGTAACTATTAGAAAAAAAATAGTTTTTATTAATCAAACTATCAATTTAAATGTAAATGTAATTTATTATTTTACTTATGTAAGTTAAAATGGTGTTGTCCCGAAATATTCACAATCATGGTTATAGTAGTACCTAAGCACTCTTTTGGTTTTTAAGTTTGATCTACGGCAAAGTGGTAGAAAATAATATGAAATAGTACATTACGATACAAGTGCGATAAAATGAAGTTCGAAACGAGTGGAGATAAATTAAATCGACACATATGGCCCTCCGAAGATTTCAACCTGACGTAAAATGAACCACTTCTCGCACTAGCGCTTAAAAAAAGCGCCCTCTTCAAAAAGAGAAATTACAGCGCGCGAAGCGTGCGCAAAGTTTATGTGTACCTACAGTGGTGAGGATTTTTATTACAGTGTGCACTTTTGCACTAGACTGTCCCTATTACCATAGTAACCAGAAATGTAAAGTCTCTAAAAATCAGAACATTTTATTTATACCTAATGAATTGTTACAAATGTAAAAAAGAATTAAGTAAGTTGTTTTAATAAGTAAAAATGTATTGTTTCGCTGGACATTTTATACATACATATTTTCATAGTGATAAAATTGAAGTATCCATTACCTACTAAGTCAGCATAATCTGAATCTGGGATAAGCGTGGGCGGTGTTCTGATACTAGCTGTTATCGGAGCTTTTCGCTGCACATTCCAATCGTTACGAGTATGTGCGGCTCAGGAATAATTGGTGCTTTGACTCTGTTGGGTTTCATCATCATCACACTACGATTCGCAAGGCCCTGGTTTTTCTGGCCGGCGATCGGCGACCGACGCGTGTCCGCCGCCGATGACGTTCGAATGTTTTGTTCGGGAATGTTTGAGGGTGGATTCTCTGAAACGTCGCCGGCAGCGGGTGACCGATGACGTGTCAGAGAAACCACTCTCGGCCAGAAAAACCAGGGCCCAAGGGAGTTGAAAGCGAAGCAAGCGCGCGCGCACCGAGTTCGTCGCGAGCATGTAACCAATTATTAATCATCATCATCATCATCAGCCTATGAGAGTTCACTACTGGACGAAGGCCTCTCCTATTAAACTATGCGTATCTTAGACGTAAATGCCCCTAATCGCCACGCTGGGCAAGCGGATTGGCGATCGCAGTAATGTGTCTACAGTGATGACGCTGCTGCCCATCATCAATCGTTATCAAAAATGGTCAGTGACACTTCAATCCCTTAGTCGACTCTTACGACACCCGCAGGAGGAGTTGGGGTGGTGACAATTAAATGTATTCTTATTGCCGTCACCACGCGGCGGACCAATTATTAAAACCAATTTTTAAAAAATATCGAAAATGGAAAATGTAGTTACAAACCTTTTAAGACTTGCTTATTTACATTACGGAGCAGATTCGTATAAAACTTTCCGTACTTATAATTAAATGTAGCGAACGATTTAACGATTACCGGGGCGTATAGTGCAATACGTCACAAACGTCCAACATTTGCATTTTTCCTAAAATAAGTTTTGTCCTTATCTGTCACTTAGACTATGGTATTAGTAAGAAAGAGCCAAATACATTTCCTTGGACTCTAAGACCAAGTTACGCTGGTTGGTAACGAAAATAAACGCGTGCGCATCGCAATGAAATGAGAATATAGCCTCTAGTAAATTAAACTACTTTAATAGTTTACCATTTTAATCATGGATAAAGTACAATCTATAGGTTCTTGTTAATGTCTAGGACACGTGCGGCGGCTTCAGTGGTTAGAAGGAAAGAGAGATTTCTGGGCTCGGTGCTCCGCTTTTGTGGTGTCGAGCGCCCGCAACCTGGGCGCTGTTGTCGCGCTCACGGAGCCCTCTGATTGGCTACCGACGGTCGTCTGGATTGGTCAACGCCGGTGCCGGTGTTACCAGGCGTTAACATACTCCGGGGCGCTGAAAGAGTATCTTTCAGGAATCCCTTTCTTGCATAGGTAACGGGCATATTCTGTTGAGTGCTCGCTTGACGAGCCCCCTGGCAGTGTTGAGGTCCGCGACACGCGGCACGCCATCCTTGCCGGGGTATAGCTTGACTACCCTGCCCATGCGCCACAGCAGCGGTGGTAAGCCTTCCTCTTTGATGAGCACCAGCTCTCCCAGGCGTAGATCGCGTTGTCTTTCGCGCCACTTGTAGCGTTGCTGTTGTAGAGACACGAACTCCGACGACCACCGCTTCCAGAAGTGTTGACGCAGCTGCTCCAGCTTGAGGTAGCGGTCCAGGCGTTGTGGGTTCCGGTCTTCAAGTGGCGGCGACGGCAGCGACTCGAGCGCCCTAAAAACCAGAAAGTGCCCGGGAGTAAGGGGGTCTAAGTCATTGGGGGAGGAGGAGAGTGGACAGAGTGGTCTACTGTTCAATATTGCCTCTACTTGAGTGAACAAGGAGGACAGCTCTTCAAATGTGAGATGAGTAGTACCTAATACTCTTTTTAGATGAAATTTAGCACTTTTAATACCGGCCTCAGCATAGCCGTTAAAGTTAGGAGCGTAAGCTGGCGCAAATTTAAATTTAATACCTTGACCAGCTGCAAAATCAGATATATCATTTTGATATAGTTTATAAAAGTCATTAATCTCTTTAGCTGCAGCTACAAAGTTTCTACCGTTATCACAGAACAACTCCGCGGGCTTACCGCGTCGGGCGATAAATCTGCGAAGTGCAAGCATAAATGAATCTTTAGACAGGTCGCTTACAGCTTCTAAATGTACACATTTATATCTTAGACATATAAATAGACACATATAACATTTGGTAATTTTGCATCCACGTCCGCGGCGATCGGTTATGAAATAGGGACCAGCTAGGTCAAGCGCAGTTGACGTGAATGGAAAATCAGTGTTTGTGCGTTGTTCGGGTAAGTTGCCCATAATATTTTTTAAAGTTTGACCAGAAATACGCCTACAAGTGACACAATTGCGGGCCGTGCTTCTTGCGAGATGTCTGCCTCCGACCGGCCATATAATGTCTCGAACTGAACATAATAACAACTGTGGCCCTGCATGTAAGAGACGTATGTGTTCATGTGTAAAAATGAGTCTGGTTAGAGTGTGTTTAGCACGTAATAACATGGGATGCTTCTGGTCGTAGCTACGATCAGAAGCCTCCAGCCTCCCCCCGACTCTCAAGATGCCTTGAGAGTCAAGGAACGGAGACAGAGTTGTGATATGTGATTTAGGGCTCAACCTGTGACCTTTGTGCATCGTTTCTATTTCAGACTTAAACGACTGTTGTTGAGCAATTTTGACTAAAGTATGTAGCGAGTCTGCGAGTTCCTGCGCCGACAGCGATCCCGTTAGTTTAGGTAATCTAGGTTTACAGTTATTAATGAAACGGCGCACATAAGCCATGGCGTGTTGTAATCTTTTATATTTTGAAAACCTATCAAAATCAATGATCGATGGCTCAGGTTCTAAAGTTGTAAGCATAGAAGTTACCTTGATTTCAGGCAAGACCTCCGGAGGCACAGAATTCAAGTCTGGCCACTCAGCTTCAGGTTTTAGTAGGAACTCGGGGCCATGCCACCAAAGAGCGGCTCCAGAGACATGTTGTGGGTCTACGCCACGGGTTGCGAGGTCACTTGGATTTTCTTTGGTAGGTACATGTCTCCAGGTAGCTCCTGGGGTGAGACTGGCTATAGCTGCCACTCTGTTGGCCACAAAGGTCTTTAATTTGCTAATGTCAGTTTTTAGCCAAGCCAGGCAGCAGCTAGAGTCAGTCCAGAATATTGCACGAGAGACAGGACGTCTCCAGGCTTTTACTACAGCTGCGTAGGTTCGCGCAGCTAACAAGCAACCTGACAATTCAAGTCGTGGTATGCTGGTTCTCTTGATTGGAGCAATTCTGTCTCTCGCACACAGTAGGTGTACTTGTTGTTCACCCGAGCCTGAAATTGTTTTAACATAAATGCAGGCTGCATACGCAGTTTCTGCTGCATCAGAAAAGCAGTGTAATTCTATTGTGGAGGGTGCATCACACAACACAAATCTAGGTATACTAAGCATTTTTATATGATGTAGGTTTTTAATGAATCGCGTCCAGATTCGCTGGATTTCTGGTGAAACCGGTTCGTCCCAATCTTTGCCTTCTTTCCATAAGGTTTGCAGTAATATTTTAGGTTTAACTGTGCACAGACTTAACAGGCCTAAGGGATCAAAGACTTGGAACGTTTTTGATAATATTGATCTCTTTGTAACCTTTTCATCAGATTCATAAGGCTTAATTGCATAGTTTAGAATATCTTGGCTGGGCAGCCAGCCCTGTCCAAGTGTTTGACAAGATTGGCTCAATGCCAAATGATCATTTTGATTAATAGAATCAGAACTTAATAACTCGTTTGAATTCGAGCGGTATTTACGTAGGTTAAAGCAACCGGCGGTTAGGACCTTTGATACCTCGGCCTGTATATGAAGCAGTTCTTTTACAGAATCTGCGCCTGTCAGTAAGTCATCGCAATAAAAATCATTTTGTATTATAGTCTTAACTAATGGATCCTTGCTCTCAGCCCCCAACTGCCACAAACAACGCGCCGCTAACCAGCTGGAAGAGGCGAAGCCATAAGTAACAGTATTTAAGGTCAAAGAACGAATAGGTAGGTGCTCGTTTTCACGCCACAAAATGACTTGCAAGTGTCTATCTGCTTCATTAATTAAGATTTGACGATATTGTTTTTCTATATCAGACGACAGCACATATCTATACTGTCGGAATCTAAGCAATATGTCAAATAACGAGTTTTGTATGTTAGGTCCTACCATCTGGATATCATTAATAGAATAACCAGAGGAGGTTGGGCAGCTGCCATGAAAGACTGCCCTTAATCGTGTAGATTCACTGTCCTTCATCACTGGGTGATGAGGGACGTGATAAGCATTGTAACATTGCTTAGATTCCGACAGATGACCTAAACTTTCATATTCGTTTATGAAATCAGTATACATTTTTTTAAGTTCAGGTTGTTTACTGAAACGTTTTTCTAAGTTGAATAGGCGTTTTTTAGCAATGTTAAATGTGTTGCCTAGGCAGTCGGGCGTATCCTTTAAAGGTAGACGCACTACAAACCTGCCATCAGATTGGCGATATGTGGTATCTGTGAAATGTTTTTCTATGGGATGAGAATCGAACTCACCTCTATTTTTGAAGTCCGCTTCTTGCGGTACCTCCTGCGTCTCCCAGAACTTAGTCATTTGGGCAGACAGGTCAGACATGCAGCAATGAGTACTTGTGTTTAATGAGTTTACATAGGCAGTGGCGCCCTCTATCGGACCGGCTACAAGCCACCCAAGCTTTGAAGGGATAAGAAAGGTGCACTTACTACCTTGCAATGTTTTTGCCCTTCCAGTAACGATCGACCAGAATAGTTCAACTCCTAATAGCATATCTATTTGAGATGGGACGTTAAAGGTTGGATCTGCAAGTTTCATCGATGCCGGTAAGTTAAGGTAACTAATATCAACATATTTTTTAGGAAATTGATCAGTTATTTTATTTAAGACAAGAAAGTCTGCGTTAGCATTGAAATTGGTCAGTTTAGATTTTATATGAGCTGCGCACCTCATAGGTTTATAGGTCAGAGAGGTATTTCCTATTCCCGTTACATTTGTGGCAGTTAGAGGCTGAAGGTCAAGTTGCAGGCGTTGCCTCAACGCTTCAGTAAGATAATTAGACTGTGAACAGTTATCCAAGAGACATTTGACTGTCTCTCTCTTATTGTTGACAGGATTTACAATTTCAATTAGAGCAGTAGAGAGCAATGCTTCACTACTGTTGAGAGAAGTATTAGCAGTGAGGGTGTTTCGCACCTCGGCACTGTCAGAAGTTACCATTGTTGAGGAGGAAGTAGCTTCCTCCCTAACGCTGTCGGTGGGTTGGCTTATTAGATCTGTGTTAGACCCACTAGACAGATTGTTAGTGGTTTGTGTGTTGTTGTGTAGGTATGTGTTGTGACGTCTCTTACATACACGACAACCGTTGAGCTTGCACTGACGGGTCTCGTGGTCCGGGCGGAGGCAGACATGGCAGAGTCTCAGAGTGGACGCCCGCGACCAGCGCTCGTCGACCGACATCCTTTTGAAGGCTGGGCAGTCGTACACTCTGTGATCACCACGGCACACGACGCACGGCCGACCTTTGTTGTCACCTTGTTTTTCTGAAATCATGAAGGTTTTTATGTTTTTATCATGTTTAAATGAATTTTTATTAGTCACAGGCTCTAACCTGTGATTAGATTGTTTTTCTCTTTTAGATCGGTACAGGTTTTCTAATATGTCTGCACGATTTTTTAGAAATTCTTTGAAATCTTCAAGTGTAGGCCACTCTTGAAGAGTATTTCTGTGCTCTTCCCATTTTGAATATGTATTTGAGTCTAATTTTGCAGCTAACATGTGAATTAACATTGTATCCCAATGCTCCGTAGGTTGACCTAATGTTTTCAACGCTCGGAGGTTTTTAGTGAAATTATCGCTTAAAAATCTAAGCGACTCATCAGACTCCCGCTGTATACTTTCCATATTAAATAATGCATTCAAATGATTAGTAATTAATTGCCTTTTATTACTGAACCTGTCACACAGCAGTCTCCAGGCCTCAGTATAGTTGACAGCTGAAACTTCTAAATTTGCAATTACACGAGCAGCCTCGCCTTCAAGGTACGAACTTAGGTAGTGAAACTTGTGGATCGACTTAATGTGGTCATTGTTATGAATCAAAGATTCATAAAGGTCTTTAAATTCCATCCATTTATAATAAGATCCATCAAATTTATTTATTTTAATTTGAGGCAACTTGAAGCCGAGGTGCTCAGAATGACAACCGCATGAAGAACAAACCTTTACAGACGGCTCAGGTGAGGGTTTCTGAGCTTGAGAGCGTTCCAAAATATTTTGAGCTACAGCTATAGCAGAATTAATGTGAGATTCATTAGAGTCCCGTTCTAGGAGCTCACTCTCAAGGCTTTCAGAATTAACTACCTCAATCGAAGTTTGCAGCTCGTCTAGGCGCGTGGATAACTCTATAACTTTATTTAATCTTAAGGTAAGCTCATTAAATTTAATTCCCGTTAACACTTCATCATCCTTAATTGTATTTAAATAACCACGAAATTTAGAAACTTGACCCTTTATGGATCCACGCTTAATGCGTAATTCGGCCAAGAGAGCTTCCTTTTTTGCAGCTTCAGTCATGTTGAATTGTGTTTGTTAACTGAGCTGGCAAAACAGACGAATTAATTTGAGAAAAAATATTATTTAGAGTTAAAAAGTATCCACGTCAGCAAAAAGTTAAATTGGCAAAACAGCTCACGCCCCTGATGCCTTCAACAGCTACGCCGAGGTGGCCCGGTGCGCAGCCACGTGGTCGCACGTGGCACGCGAAGCACACGTTGGCACGTGGTATGTATGCGTGGCACGCGGCGCGCACGTGGGCAGCCTCGTCACTGAAATCGTGCAAAAGAAAGGGTGCATATGCGTGCAAGAACCAAAGCGCAGGCAAGGGTGGCGTGAAGTTGAATGAAATTGTTTATGTCAGCAAAGAGAAAAGGAAATAAGTTAAATTAATTTTAGAATGGCACACGTGCGCTTGCAAACAAGGGTTTTTTAAGTGCAAATGAATTAAACGTAAATGCGTAGGCAAGCTGGCGATAACATAGGCACAAACAAGCCGCCTCAGTCAGGTTTTAAATAAACGCGTTAGGTATTTATTATTATATCTTTAAAGGAATGCACAGGTTTTCACTGCACTGCCTTATTTAATTAAGAAAGCCTAAATAGATAGGCACTGAAGCGGTATTTAAGTTAACTCACACAACGTGCACTGAGAGGTTAGGTATTTGAAGATCACTAAAAACAAGCTGATAAGAAACTGTCCTGTAGGTAAAACACAAATAGATGCAATAAATCACAGTAGGCACTCAGTTTAAAGACAATCTAGTTGGGATTCAAGGTTATTTAAGTTAAAGTAATTTGTCGAGTTTAGTTACGTAATGGTCAAAGATCAATGAACTGCAAAATAGGTATGTTTAGGTTAAATTGTAGTCAAGTTTGTAGTCTGCATATTGAAATTGAGAATTTAAGTTGGGATTAGAAAGAAGGGACTTGACCTAAAATATAAAAGTGGGTACGGATGGGCACTTTCTAGGATCAGGGCACTCGCCTTGTCTCGCCGCGCGCCACGCGGTCGCGTCGTGTTACCAGACGCCGACGATCGTCCGTCCCAAGGTTCCCTGGTCTTCGCCGCAGCTGTCCCTCAGCGGTCCTCCTCTTCGGGCACGCGTTACTGGGCTGGTGGCGAAGGCTGGCGGTGGTTGGATTCGGCTTGCGACGTCGTCGGCTCCAAGACCACGACGCTCCAATATGGCCGACGAAAATCAGGCTCTGCAATTTTAAATAATAGACCTGCCGCACGTGTCCTGTCACGGTCGCCAATTATGTTGTAGCCTCTAGTAAATTAAACTACTTTAATAGTTTACCATTTTAATCATGGATAAAGTACAATCTATAGGTTCTTGTTAATGTCTAGGACACGTGCGGCGGCTTCAGTGGTTAGAAGGAAAGAGAGATTTCTGGGCTCGGTGCTCCGCTTTTGTGGTGTCGAGCGCCCGCAACCTGGGCGCTGTTGTCGCGCTCACGGAGCCCTCTGATTGGCTACCGACGGTCGTCTGGATTGGTCAACGCCGGTGCCGGTGTTACCAGGCGTTAACAATGGGCAGCTCAGAGCTTTTATACAGGACGTGCCACGTGTAGATAAATCGAGGCTAGCTTACTTATGCTTACTTTAATTATCAGTTATTAGTTTATATGTACCGTCACGTCTACAAATATGTGCAACTTTTGGAACTTATTAGGGAACATACCCATACTACGTGACCCTTTTTTAAGCGTTTTTGAAAACGCGTACTTCGAGTGTGCAGGCGTAGGTTAAATGGTAAATTTAACCTACTAACTAAACTTTAGTGATGAAATTTAACCTGCTAAACTTTAGTGTTGTGGTGAATGCCGTTTTAGTGATGGGAAAAAACGGTGGTGTGCAAGTCCGCTTTAAAAAATTACATTATTAGAAATTAATCTCGAAATATACTAGTCACGACACAAGATTTTTTTTTTTTTTTAATTGCGCTATTTTTTTCGAAACCAGTCCTCGCGAATGGTACGGGCGGCTGGCTTCAGAAGTCCAGTAAAAACTATGTAGCTAAAGATAAAATTTAAACTTCAAAATAAAATACATGATTAATGATAATAATGATACGTGATAGTTAATGTAGATGGTTAATGAATACGTTTGTGTCTATGTATCGTTGAACTTTTTAAGACTGTTAATAATTAATGTGGTGAATTTGCAAAATTATGTTACTGCAGATTCTTTTGTAATGACATCTTGAAGGTTGTATGGGTCAATTTTGAAGTTATGGCAGATGAATTCATGATCGAGACGAGGGTTGGTGAATTTAGGACAATGTCTGAGGAGGTGATCAATGGATTGTGGGGTGGTTGCGTCGCACGGGCAAAATGGGTCAGGAGTGATTTTAAAGCGATGGAGGTATGTTTTGTGATATCCGTGACCGGTGAGAATTTGGGTTAGGTGGAAAGTTATAGTGGTCTTGTTTTTGAAGTCGTGGATGTTGTTAAGGGTAGGCAGCCAGTTTTTCAAATGAAGTCCAGTGGTTGAGGTAAGGTAAAGGTTGCTATGTGCTTCTTCGGTCTTTCTGCGGCATAGATTTTTTATGTAAGACATAAAAAATCTATGACGTGACAAGATACTCTGCCTCCCCCTGGTGACCAAGAGTGTTCTTTGACCCCCTAAACAGTTCACGTAGTATGGGTATTCCCTTACTAGGGGAAGAAGGTTTCACTTGTTTAGAGATCTAATACCAGACTAAGCTATCAGATAGACGATTATTGAATTTAAGCTATCGTGAGACGTACCTAGGCAATTCCCCTAAAATATAATTTGTCATTGTAAAGTTTGATCTTTTTGTTTTGAGTTAAGGTGTTAATTAGAACAAAAAAAAATTGTTTGTTGGTTCCCTTTTGCATAACTAAGTCCACGGTAGTCCCCCTGTTCTGTTTTGTGGCTACTTACTATAGCTTTGATTCTATCTCCTGTCCGATCTGATCTCGAAACGCTTTTAGATTTATCAAAGCTTTGAAACGAATCGTTCAAAGTTCGTTATAAATGCTTTCAGCGATGCGATTGCCGATAGTAGGAAGATTTCAGGATATATATCTATTCACTATTCAGAGACTCTTTGTGAAAAACTCTTTTATAGAAAGGTCGTATGTCACAAATGGCTGCTATTGGTTCTCAACTTTTATGACAACACCAACTATTATCTTTATTTTTGGTCTGACTGATGGAAAATAGCCCATGGAGTTAAGACGCTATTTAAAGATAAAATGAAATAAATATGGTGTGTTTATTTATTTATTTAATCGATATTGTACAATAAAAAAGTACAAATGGGGGACTTAATGCCTTAAGGCATTCTTTACCCGTCAACCATTGGAAAAAAAGAATAATATTGTGTGGTGCAGGCGAAAAAAAAAGAAAATATATATATACCTACTTAAATATTTATCCAATATTATAAACTTACACAAATTATTTTTATAGTTCGGTAAATATGTGAGCCATATAGCAAAACGTCCCACTCGCTTGCTATAGGGATTTCGAGTCAGATAAATAGTATTAGGGTGCATTCAGAATTTCAGACCAAACGAGCATTCGCTATTCTAAGTCTAACCCCCTACTCTACGAAATTCAATCGTTACACAAAACGTGATTCGTTGATTTCGTAGAGTGGTGGATAGCATAGCGTGCATATGAACCTCCTTAGCATAAGGGGGTTCATATGCACTATTTTGAACTCACTACTTTAATTAGTTTATCTACATCATTTCATGCATCAAACATGAGGAAATAAATATGTGTGGTGTGCTCGTATTGACAAGAGTCCAGAGGCGACGTAGATAGGTTTCTGCTCCAGTGAGCAATTCCTGAAGCAATCCCGGCTCTAACACACTAAAGGAATTGGCTGTTTCTCTATTTATTTGTGACAGGATAGGACAGGGCAGAGTTCCGTGGTTAACAGTGACCGGTTTTTTAGATTGTCCCTCTCGATATTTCGATAAAAAAAGAAACAATCATTAAAAAAATACGATTGTGACTATAAAATTCTATTTAACACAACTTATTGTATGTATTACTTACAGACATAAAAACATAGTATGTTTTGAAACAGAAACACGGCGATATAATTAAAGTTTATTTCCGAGTTACTAAAATACCTAAGGGACGAAACCCGCCGCGCCGGGAGAATCCAAAAAAACCGATCACTGGTAATTTTACTTTCGAAATTTTCCAGGCATAGACTCGAACGGGCGAATAATAATATCGTTTACGATATTCCTATTTTAATAGGCATTATATATATTGGCAATTCTAGCTTAGCCCAAACCCAAGGGTCGGTATTGTAGACATTGTTTATAGTTACAAATGGTAATGCTTTATTAATAGTTATTTACAGAGAATGTAAATAGATGCGTTAAATTATTGTGGAAACAAAGCCAAAGTGTCTTTCTAAACAAATCATTAATAATTGCTTCGGACAATTGGCCATTGAGTGCCGCAAATAGATATCGATTTTAGCGGGACGTGATGAATTTATTACCTATATATATGACAACTATTTTGATTGATGTGAAATCCCAGCAAGGTAAAGTTGATTGAGATTGGCCCATCTATATATTTGATTTGATACAAGTAAAAACCGATAATACTTCCGACTTACCGATAAACATTGCGTACGGTCGACTACACAATAAACTACTGATGCATCAAACTTTCCTTTTATTAAAATGCAGAAAGGCACATATGACATCTATGTAGACGACTGATGTGCCTAAAACTACTACTAAACTAAGTGAAGCTATTTTTTTTTTTTTTTTGTGAAATCCTACTTTGTCGCTTACCATAATGACGCTTCGACAGATGCTTACCTACCTATTTATGTCGTATAGACAAGCTTGGGTGGGATATACTAAAATGCTCATACATAATACTAGTTAATAGGGTGTTATCAAAATGGTGATACAAAATAATAAAACATGAATCTATGTTGTATCACCATTTTGATAACATCCTGTATATCACAGGCCTTTTGCGATATTTATAAGATGTTATGCAGCGTTTTTGCGTCAGTATTTTGAATGGCTATACTTAAAGCCCGATGCGAGAGCAACAGTGCATGATGTCCGCAAGATTGGCATTTCTTTAAGGGGTCGTCCGATGAATGAGTTGGTGATGTGGGGATCTCTCATTGTTGTGTCTCTTATTGATTGCGTTTCGTAGTTAGAGCCTGAAACCAAGTTTCATTGTGAGCCTTGCATCCTTCGATTAGAGAATCTTTCGTTCCCAGTTAGCAGGGCTGATACCAAACGTAAGCATGTCTCGCTTAATGCAGTCCTTAACCCATCGAATCCCAGGCATTTGAAGTGCTACTTCTGTCATCATATGATGACGCTGGGGTTCAAAGGGTTAAAACGTAACAAGGGTCTGCCGACTTTTCTTTTTCAAAGCAACTCCTCTTAACAGGGTGCGTCTTAGTAAGCGAGTGGCATCCATACGGTGCACGTGCCCTAGCCATCGCGGTAATGCTGGGATACATATTATAGAAATCGTAAAAACCAGTTCTTAGAGACTACGTATTTTTCATAATTTAGTATTGGTTATCTGGAATTAAGTACATAGGTACATTTAAGATTTGACCCTGCTATTTTTGTCAACTAAAAAAGTCTGCGTAGAAAGGATATAACCGCTAGGTTCTATTATTTTATTTATTACCGTTTATGAACAATGGAGACGCTCTCCACAATTTCTGTCTTCTATACGGGAAGTGGAGATATAGATAACGTGGGCTTAACGCATATAATTGATTTAAATTGTTGTCTTCCAGGGCGGCAGAATGCGGTCAATCAGTCCGGTCCTTCGGAGGCAGCGAGGCTGGTGCCTTGCTGGAGGAGCGGCGAGAGGACTTCGAGCACGACATGGTCATGCCACATTTCCAGCGGGTGGCCATCAGCGGAGAGGACACTTCGGGGGTGAGTCACGTCAGGACTGGGTTCTGATGAGAACACTTTAGCATCCACGTCTAGTGGTCCAGGGTGCTTAGACAAGTTGCCAATCGCTAACGCTTAATCGTCAATCGTAAGCGAAAGGTAGCTAACTGTCTTTGTCGCACTAATATGAAAGAGTGATAGAGAGAGAAAACTACGATACGCTACCGAGCTCTAGCGATTGCCAACTTGGCTAAGCATCCAGTTATATACTGCAATAGTTGCGAAATACGAATACACACGCCACAACGAAACTAATCATCGAAGTATTTTATTTTATTTTATTTTCTTTATTGGGGAAAAAAACAGATACAGGCCAACAGTATTTACAGGCAGGATGAAAATGTTATGCATAGCCTACATCCTAAGACAATTCCCACTAGGAAGTCTGCTAGTAGTTCTGGGATGGCATTGTGATCGGAACTAAACATACAGAATTATTCTATTCTTATTCTTAAACTTAATACAAATGCATATACTTATTCTAAACATTTTAAGCTAAACAGTATAAATTATAAAACTACTTAAGAGATAAGGGCATAAGGGTAAGGGGTTTGGTACACAAAGAGGCTGAGAGTAGCAAAATTAAAATTTAAAATGTTAACAATGAGCTGACTTTACGCTTAAATTGATGTTTAGTATTATTGAATATGTCCACCGAGACTAGGCGTTTATTATAGTTATTACATATCCTACGCAGCGGGGCTCGCACCCCAGCGTTTGTAGCAGCCATCGGGACGGCGAATAGGGTCTGATTTCGAGTCCTGTAGGTGGAAGCTCGGAAGCTAATAGCCTCCAGTAGTTCCGGGCAGTTATATTGACCTGTACATATGTTAAATAGGACACTGGCATCTTGGGCGTGGCGTCTGCTCTCTAGCGTCCGCAATTTGTACTTATCCAGCAGTTCTTGGTATGACATAGACGTCTGTTCCATTCTGTAGTGGAGGGCTCTAAGAAAGCGCTTCTGCACTGCTTCTATAGCATTTATATAGACGCCATAGTGTGGATTCCACACCTCCGATGCATACTCAAGATAAGGGCGCACTAGAGCATTATAGAGCAAAATGTATGACGAACATTTTCTTAAGGGTTTAGCTGATCTGAGAACAAATCCTAACATCCGAAAAGCCTTAGCTGTTATATTATGGACATGCTGATCCAGCGTCAACTTTTCATCAAACGTCACTCCAAGATCCTTTATTTGTGAGACTCTTTGTACCGCGTACCCCCCTATGTTATACCTAGAGACAATTAAGTTTTTATTTTTAGTGAACGTTATGTGGACACACTTGTCATATGCTAGGGATAATTTATTATCTAGGCAATATTGGTGGAACCTATCCAAGTCATCCTGAATGAGAGTGGAGTCGTGCTGGTTTTTTACTGTTTTAAATATTTTTAAGTCGTCTGCAAACATAACAAAATTACAAGTCAAAAAGCAATTCCCAATGTCATTGATAAATAAGGAGTACAGAAGCGGTCCCAAGATTGAACCCTGAACCACCCCTGACGCTACGGGGGATGCTTCTGATTCATAGCCGTTGATCACGACCTTTTGGGTACGATTGTTTAGGTAGGAAACGAACCATCTCAGTAAATTACCTTTGATCCCATTAAAAGCTAGTTTACGTAACAGTAATAGGTGATCCACTTTATCGAATGCTTTTTGGAAGTCTGTATACACAACATCCACTTGGGTACGTCTATCCATGGAAGAGAACAAGTAGTTTGAGTATACAAGTAGATTGGTAGATGTAGACTTATTCCTCATGAAGCCGTGCTGTTGCGGTATAATATTATTCTTGACCAGCGGATAGATTCTATCATGAATAAGTGACTCAAGTACTTTCGATAAACAGTTCTGTATTGATATCGGTCGGTAGTTATTGACCTGGGCTTTGGAGCCTGATTTATGAATGGGAGTGACGAGAGACATCTTCCAGTATTCGGGATAAGTCCCCTCACAGAGACATTTATTAAATATTATTTTAAGTGGGATTGCTATTGCTGGTGAACTATGTTTCAAGAAGTGTGGGCTAATTTTATCTGGGCCAGGTCCTTTCTTAGTGTCTAGATGGCGGAGCTTACACTTTATATCATCGTCACTTATAAAAATGTCAGAAATAATATTAGCCGATTCTGAGCATGGTAGTTTGTCCAGATCTCGTTTGTCGCAACTGATTTTAGGTTCAAATACAGAACTAAAGAATTTAGAAAAGAGTTCACTTACGTCCCTAGGGGTACTCGCAGCAGTATTTTCTAGGAACATGGTCTGGGGGTAGTTCGACTTTGTGCTTTTCAGGGAAGATATATAAGCCCAAAATGATTTTATATTTGATTTCATTGCGTTTTCCGTATTTGCTGTGTACTTGCGAAAACAGTGTGTAATAAGCGATTTGCACCTTGAACGTAAAAGCGAAAATTCACTATAATCACGAAGGGACTTATATGTTTTCCATTTTAGCCATACCTTCTCTTTCCTTTTTAGGGTTTTTATAAGGGCATTTGAAAACCATTTAGGGTAGGCCCCCGTTTTTTTTTTGCACAAAGGAACGTTGTCATCAATTATTTTGTATAAAATATCATAAAATCTTAGAACAGCCTCATTTGCATTCAAACAATTTAGTTCATCTGGCCAATCGATCTTGTTAATTTCATTTGCAATGTCTGTGTAATTGGCTTTGTAAAAATTATATTTTGGGATATCAGTTGATGGCAATGGGGTAAAAGGTTTTATATTAATATTGAATTGGAAAGGAGGGTGGTGTCTGTCAACGTTACTTAGAATTATGTCAGGAGGAGAGGGCTTACAATCTAAGTTGGAAAATAGTAAGTCAAGTGTTCTCATGTTTTGATTAGTCAGTGAGTTATATTGATGTAAGTCCAGAAGATTGATAGTGTTAAGTAAGTATTGACAGGTCTCGCTAGGAGTAGGAGTTTGGGCGATTAGTTGTCCTACTTGACCTTGAATCGTGGCCCATGTGATCTCAGGTAGGTTGTAATCTCCTGCCACACATATGTTACAGTTAGAATTTAAGTGTGTTACTTTTTCCAATGACTTAAAGTGGCAAATGTAAGTATCTTTGCTTGAGGACGGCGGAATATACACGGCGGAAATAATAAGGTTTTGGTTAGGTGTATGTAAAACCAGAAACAGGTCCTCTACACCCGTAGATTCCCATTCCGTATGTCGCGTAGCTTGTAAGGGTTTTCTAACTCCGATAAGAACCCCACCCCCATCTTTTTTATGACTAGTGGATAAGTCACGGTCCCGACGGTGTATTATGTAATCACTACCCAGTATCTCAGCATCAAGTATACCAGGTTGTAGCCACGTCTCGGTTAACATTATTATGTCGTATGCGGAGTTAAGTACATTCAGGCGAAGATCGACCAGCTTAGACCGTAATCCACCGCAATTTTGGTAATAAAATAATAGCTCAGATTTAGTTGACATTACACAATATAAAAACTGTATATATTGAAAAAAAGCAATCTTAAAGTAAGTGTGCAGCGGTACGAGCACGGCCGGTCGAACAAAGAGGTGGTTACAGATGAAATCATAAAAAAGTTCAATAATAGTCCATCAGTGAATTGTTTGCGTCTAATAATAAAATTATAACAATTAATACATTTGTTCAGATTGTAAATCTTCAGCCTGGCAATTGGTAATATTGTTAAGCGTATCAGTCGGTTACATTCACTAACAACTAGGAATTTAAAAAATATAAATAAAATATAGATATACATAATCAAATTGTAGACATATATAGCCGTTACGTGATAGTTTATTTTAATATGTAATAATAAGTCGGGCCTTTCTAGACAGTTTAGACAGACAAGTACAGTTTTCATCATTTTAAATATGAAATTTGCTGGTGCTAAATAGTCTAAGAGGTAGTTGCATATATACAAATATAGATACCAGATCAGACCCAACAAAACGAAAACTACGGGTGAATGTAAACAAACACGTCACAAACGGTCAAGATCATTTTCACCCTTAATTGCTATGATGCGTGAGTCATCGGTTTTGCGCATCAGTATAGTACCATTCCTTACCCAAATCCACTTGTAATTTTTATTATTTCTTATGTCCCTGGCTTTAGCATATAAAATTTTGTTTTTTAAAGTTAAGTGTTCATTCACGTATATTGGTGCAGCCGACGCCACTGTCTTGACTGCTGACGAAGCATCAGCGCAGCCGGTCGCTTCGAACAGATGTCCGACTGTTAGTCCCCGACGAACCCTGGCAGCGGCCACTACGTCATCTCGTAACCGGCGCGTGGTTAACTGTATAATTATGTTTTTCGGCCGGTCCGACGCGTTATTGTGTGGGACTCGATGCACCTCTTTTATCTGGTTTTGCGTAATAGGTGTACCTAGTAGTTTACCCAGTGCTTCGGTGATGTGAAGTAGGTTCTCGCTTTTTTTTTCGGGTACGTTTTGCAGTTCAACGTTACATAACCGCGACCTCTGATCCGAATCATCGCAGTGTTTTTGGAGAAAGTGTACGTCCTTTCGCAGTTGCTCGTTTTCGTCCCGAAGAGCGATAATATCATTGGAAAGCAAGTCCATTTTTGCCTCGAGGGCGCATATACGCCCATCCCACGAGGAAACAGTGGAGGTAAGTTCGGATAGTTTGTTATCAACGTGGGTCCGCAGCGACGTTAAATTAGCATTCAAGGTGGCAAATTTAGCGTCAAAGTATGACTGGAGTGCATTCGCATCAATATTAACGATGGAATTAGATGGCAAGTTTATCTCGGAGTCCGTGTCCACCACTTGTTTGTGAATAACAATTGGGCTGGCTGGTTTTTTCGAGGGTTGTTTGCATGCGCTGCATTTCCACTTTGGCTTATTCATTGGAAGTATCTTTCTGAAGTCTTGTTCGCTTAGGCCAACACAGTGGAAGTGGAAGCAGTATTGGCATGTCGAGCACTTCAATTGTTCTTCTGTTTTTACCTGCAAGTGGCACTTTTGACAATCCATTGTAATGGTAGACAGCAAGTCAACTCGCGAGCACTCAAATTAGTTACACTTTATTGATTTTGTCACTAGATAATAGTATACACTGGTCTTTGCACAGTAAATAACACTTGATAACGTTTATTATTGTAATAAGTACTTATTTCCAATAAGAAAAATCGTATTTAAGTAAGAGGCCGTTGTTTATCGAACCGATCGGATACAGCGCCACCTGGCGAAAAAAAGTAGATCGCCTGACCTGTCAGCTGAATAAACCGCATTTGTTGGTTTCAAGTCAGAGAATTGTTTTCGTTCCTTAGACTTATTGCTGTATATAGCGTAAGAATACTAAATGCAGCTTAATAAATTCTATATT
This sequence comes from Thaumatotibia leucotreta, assembly GCA_025490895.1. Taxonomy (NCBI): domain Eukaryota; kingdom Metazoa; phylum Arthropoda; class Insecta; order Lepidoptera; family Tortricidae; genus Thaumatotibia; species Thaumatotibia leucotreta. Next base: position 29,511 of record JALPQI010011765.1, read on the forward strand.
AATTATTCATGCCCAGGACTAACTAAACCGCTGATAAGCTTGACCAGAAGGACATGGCTTGTTAAAGCCAGCGGTATCAGACCCCTCTTAAAATTCCTTATCGTTTTGTAAGCAGTTCCAGACCCTTATTTTAGACAAGCTAGTTAGTATATACCTACTTACCAAAACAGTGGCATTTCGTGCTTAATTTTTAGAGAAATTTCCTCAAACATCCCTACCTTCTTCAGGTCCCCTTGGAAGACTTGCAGCAGGCATCCTCCTACCTGGTGCAAGCGCTGGACATCCGCAAGCGCTACATGGAGATGTCGCACCAGAGCTTCTGCACCATCACGGCGCGGTTCCTGCGCAACATGGATCCTGACGCGCCTGCCAACCATGCGCCGTACACGAAGGGACCTAGTGGACATATTGCTGGTGGGTTTGATTTTTGAGTCAGTCAAAGACAGAGTTACCTCACTACCCCTGCATTTGTCGTGGTAACTCTTTTGGAACTGTGTGCATAATCATTTCCCATCGGCTTTTCACGGAAACGTTCGAATCCATATTGCTGTCACAATGAACTTCAGTTTTCATTGCACTAAATTTAATTCAGAAATACGAAGATAAAGGATTGTACATTATATTTATGACCATTAGTAGCTCTTATTAAAACTTCCAATATGTTCGTGAACGACCAGTTCCTTGAGGGTACGATTGGTTTTCAAACCTTGAAAAAGTTTTTGAGGCCGCTAATATCCTAATATGCTTTATATGTACCTAGTAACTTTTATCTTAAGACCACGTGTGATTTGATGGCCAGCCAGGATATAGGCATGATGACTGGCAAGTCAAATGAACATCTTTTTTCTAACTGCCAAATGATCTACTCTTTTAAGTTCTTTCCAATTAATTAAATAAAGGTTCTCTACACAAATTACTGCGATCTACGTTTTAGCAATCATTTCTTCGTGTATTATATCGTGAATAATGTGAAATATGATTTTGGCAATAATTTCAATAAAAATGTTTTTAAAACGCCATAAACCATCCTTCCAGACCACGTAGTCCACCCCCCGTTCAGGGACAAGGACCCGTGGGAGTGCCACATGCCGGAGCCGAAGGGCTACACGGTGCGCCCCGAGCGCGGGGTCTTCAACCTCTACACCACCACCGACGGCGTGGAGACCAGGGTGCCGTACGAGTACATACCACTGGCGGAGTACATCCAGGACATGAATACGATGTGCAACATGATCGCGGACGGACCATTGTGAGTATTTGTTCTCTGTTTAGTTTATACACTTGAGGTTTGTCTTCGATACCGTCGACGGCGTAAAGACCAGGGTGCCGTACGAGTACATACCACTGGCGGAGTACATCCAGGACATGAATACGATGTGCAACATGATCGCGGACGGACCATTGTGAGTATTTGTTCTCTGTTTAGTTTATACACTTGAGGTTTGTCTTCGATACCGTCGACGGCGTAAAGACCAGGGTGCCGTACGAGTACATACCACTGGCGGAGTACATCCAGGACATGAATACGATGTGCAACATGATCGCGGACGGACCATTGTGAGTATTTGTTCTCTGTTTAGTTTATACACTTTATAGGTTTGTCTTCGCTACCGTCGACGGCGTAAAGACCAGGGTGCCGTACGTGTACACGTTACTGTCAGAAGACAGGAGCACGATGTGTAACATGATCGCGGATGGACCATTGTGAGTATCTGTTTAGTTCTAGTTTCGGTCTCTGTTAAGTTCTAACACTTCCCGGCCGTTGTGCGTATTTTTACCATATACTCCTTTATACTACCTTTATCCTACTGAACTCCTACTGAAGTTTTAATTTTCAGAGTCTTGTGATTAAGCTCCGTACTTCATCTGAACTTGCTAAATAATCCGTCACTTTGACACTTACATTCCTTTTTAAAAGGCTCAAAATGTTCAATTAGGAGAACAATCTAGAAAGTAAGCAGGAGTTTGAATTGAATCTCTTTGAATCTCGTCTAAAAGAAGAAGTTAAATTACGATTTAAAATTACTTATGATCTTATAACTATATTCGTTGCACAGGAAGTCGTTCTGCTACCGGCGGCTGTCGTACCTGTCGTCCAAGTTCCAGCTGCACGTGCTGCTCAATGAGCTGCGGGAGTTAGCCTCGCAGAAGGCCGTGCCGCATCGTGACTTCTACAACATCAGGTCTGTGCCAACCCTCACTGGCAGTCTGCTACCGGTGGCTGTCACCTGTCGTCCAAGTTCCAGCTACACGTTCTGCGGGAGTTAGCCTCGCAGAAGGCCGTGCCGCATCGTGACTTCTACAACATCAGGTCTGTGCCAACCCTCACTGGCAGTCTGCTACCGGTGGCTGTCACCTGTCGTCCAAGTTCCAGCTACACGTTCTGCGGGAGTTAGCCTCGCAGAAGGCCGTGCCGCATCGTGACTTCTACAACATCAGGTCTGTGCCAACCCTCACTGGCAGTCTGCTACCGGTGGCTGTCACCTGTCGTCCAAGTTCCAGCTACACGTTCTGCGGGAGTTAGCCTCGCAGAAGGCCGTGCCGCATCGTGACTTCTACAACATCAGGTCTGTGCCAACCCTCACTGGGAGTCTGCTACCGGCGGCTGTCACCTGTCGTCCAAGTTCCAGCTACACGTTCTGCGGGAGTTAGCCTCGCAGAAGGCCGTGCCGCATCGTGACTTCTACAACATCAGGTCTGTGCCAGCCCTCACTGGGAGTCTGCTACCGGTGGCTGTCACCTGTCGTCCAAGTTCCAGCTACACGTTCTGCGGGAGTTAGCCTCGCAGAAGGCCGTGCCGCATCGTGACTTCTACAACATCAGGTCTGTGCCAGCCCTCACTGGGAGTCTGCTACCGGCGGCTGTCACCTGTCGTCCAAGTTCCAGCTGCATGCTGCTCAATGAGCTGCGAGAGCTAGCCTCGCAGAAGGCCGTGCCGCATCGTGACTTCTACAATATCAGGTCTGTGCCAACCCTCACTGGGAGTCTGCTACCGGCGACTGTCACCTGTCGTCCAAGTTCCAGCTGCATGCTGCTCAATGAGCTGCGGGAGTTAGCCTCGCAGAAGGCCGTGCCGCATCGTGACTTCTACAACATCAGGTCTGTGACAACAACCTTTCACATATAATGTCAATCACCTTACCGTCGTTTTACAGCAAGTTTAGGTATGTTTGTCTATCTCCAATCTCCTGGATGTGTAGGATAGGTAATGAAATATTGACTCCTAAAGTTTGCTTTAAGTATTTTATTACTTCAAATGTCACACTTTCTAATACTTTCCAGTTTTTGTGAAATTTTCATATTCAGGTCTGCGGCTATACCGCAAACAACGAAATCCGTAAATTTCGGGGATTTCTCTCTGTCACTTGAATGCCGCCTTCGTTGGAGTGCCAGAGACAAATCCCCGAAATTTACAAACTTAGTTGTTCGCGGTAGCATGCCTGGTTCCTTTCAATTTAAATATGTCATCATAACCTTGAAAAAAAATCTAATCTGGGAGGCGTTAGCCTTACATCGATACCATAACACTTATTTATTACCTATAATTACAGAAAAGTGGATACCCACATCCACGCAGCATCCTGCATGAACCAGAAGCACCTGCTCCGCTTCATCAAGAAGACGCTGAAGAAGCACGCCGACGAGGTGGTGACGCTGCACAAGGGCGTGCCCATGACGCTCAAGGCTGTCTTCCAGTCCATGAACCTGAGCACTTATGACTTGACTGTGGATATGCTTGATGTGCATGCGGTAAGCTATTTATCATTATGAGCGTGACATGATGTAATCAGCGGCCCTACCGCAAACTTCGAAATCCGCAAATTTCGAGGATTTGTCTCTTTCACTCTAATGACGCCTTAGTTGGAGTGACAGAGAAAAATCTTTGAAAACGAATTTCGATTTTTGCGGTAACGAATTTCAACTCTCTTGAAAAGTTTGACGCCCTTATTCATAAACGTGACCTCACTTAGCAACCCGCTAAGTATTGTTTGTCCCTTTCGCTCTTGTAGACATTGATGAGACCGAAAGGGATAAACAATACTTAGCGGCTTGCTAAGTTAGAAGACATTTATGAATAAGGGGGTAAGTAATTACAAGCATACTAATATTCTTTTGTAGACACCTGTTTAACTTTAGGAGAGCTAGATAATTTTAAAGATTTTAAGACTTTATTTATCTTTAGGGATTGTCTTGATTGTCCTATCAGTATTATTGCTTTGTATAATTTCAAAGATATCGATGCAGGCAAAATGCCGAGTATATGTATACAGGACTCTATTACTATTACTGTAATGTTGATATGATGACATTCAGAATAGAACTTTGAAATGATCTTTTCGTCCTTCTCATCGGGAATACATATGACGTGGTTTTTCATTCAACATAATTTCTTTGGAGTATTGATCGTTTATTAATCTATCACAGGACCGAAACACGTTCCATCGTTTCGACAAATTCAATGCGAAGTACAACCCCATCGGCGAATCTCGGCTCCGAGAGGTGTTCCTCAAGACAGATAACCACATGAACGGGAAATACTTCGCTAGGATTATAAAAGTATGTATAGATCTGTAGTAAGAGATACCGGTATTTTCTTCATACAAAAGAACGCTTCTTTTTTCGTTCTTCGGTATAAAATAGTACATTACGACACAAGTGTGAAAAACATGAAATTCGAAACGAGTGGCGATGTTTTAAATCGACACGAGTTACGAATTTCGTTTTTGCACGTGTAGTCCGTGGGCTAGTCGGCCTAAAATTAGAAAACGGTATAATTTGGGGGTACCAAGTTTCCTTTTTACAGTAGTTAGACATATTCATAAGGATGTTAAAAAAGTATGATAGACATCTCAAAGTGGTAGCTAATAGGCATACGGGCTGTTTCAAGATTTCCGTTGTATGACAGGTATGGTTAAAATTAGGAGGTACAAATTTTTCTTTTCACGGCTGTTAGGTAAGCTTATAAAAACGTCAAAAATGCAAGATTGCCATTTATAAGTGCTACCTAACAAAAATGGGGGCCAATCAAAGATGGTGGATCTCAAGTTTTACAAAATCAAGTATATCTCGAGAACTATTAAATATATCTAATTACTCTCTGGAACAAAATTAAAGGCATATCTGTAAGCTTCATATTTTGCATATACACCATATTGCTAAAACCAACCAATAATAAATTATGACCAAATTTATGAAAATTTTGTGATTTTGATTTTTTTTGTGTCGTGTTTTTACATAGTAGTCATGACGCTAGAAAAATTAAATATTTTTTTAAAGATGGTGTATTTAATAAGCTTTAATTTGATGTATATAACTTGTTAGCGGTATTAAAAAAAAGACCCATAAAAAATATTTAAATGAATTGTAGTCATAATTGGAACCATTCGTGCGCAAGTCCGACTCACAGTTCAGTTTTTTTTTATATTTTTCAATCTTGGTTATTTGAAATAAGCACTATTATTTACGAGTGGCATTTCCATCGCCTCTTAAATCACTAAGTATACGGTGGATTATGACTACAATTCATTTAAATATTTTTTATGGGTCTTTTTATTAATACCGCCAACAAGTTATATACATCAAATTAAAGCTTATTAAATACACTATCTTTAAAAAAATATTTAATTTTTCTAGCGTCATGACTACTATGTAAAAACACGACACAAAAAAAATCAAAATCACGAAATTTTCATAAATTTGGTCATAATTAATTATTGGTTGGTTTTAGCAATATGGTGTATATGCAAAATATGAAGCTTACAGATATGCCTTTAATTTTGTTCAAGAGAGTAATAAGATATATTTAATAGTTCTCGAGATATACTTGATTTTGTAAAACTTGAGATCTACCATCTTTGATTGGCCCCCATTTTTGTTAGGTAGCACTTATAAATGGCAATCTTGCATTTTTGACGTTTTTATAAGCTTACCTAACAGCCGTGAAAAGGAAAATTTGTACCTCCTAATTTTAACCATACCTGTCATACAACGGAAATCTTGAAATAGCCCGTATGCTTATTAGCTACCACTTTGAGATGTCTATTATACTTTTTTAACATCCTTATGAATATGTCTAACTACTGTAAAAAGGACACTTGGTACCCCCCAAATTATACCGTTTTCTAATTTCAGACCGACTAGCCCACGGACTAGTGTCTCGTACGACGTTTTTTAGTGCAGATGGCCCTCCGAAGTTTTGGACCTGACGTAAAATGGCACATTTCTCGCACTAGAGCCTAAAAAAGGCACCATCTGTACTAAAAATTTATTGTTAAGTAATGGAGTAATTTCAAAATATGATGTTAGTATAAAACATATTGGGCAATTTCGAGGTATTGCTTTATTTATTACAACAATGTAACAAAATAAAAATAAAAACAAAAACTATACTATTCTAAACTAAACCTACCTTAAGAACTACGGGGACCTAAACTATATATACAAATGTCTCCCACATCGCTACCACTGGGCAAAGTGCCCATAAGGCTGGCTGCGTTGCCTCGCTGAATGGCAATGCCAATTCGTTGGGCGAGGAACGAATTTCGAGGTTCCTCAAAAAAACTAGTTCCGATCCTTGATCTGTAGCTTGTGTTTGTATTATTCTTGGCCACCATATTTTCATTGGAAATGTCCGTAATCATATTACTGTCACTATGAGCTTTAGTATCTATTGAATGAAGGTGATTGTGATAGAATTATAAATGGGGACGGTTCCGTAATATTCCGTGATGTCATGAATATACATTAATAATTATTAATTAAAAATGATTAATAATTAAATTACTCATTTATTAATTATATACGATATACGACGTGTTACATCATTTCCATATAATCTTATAAATACTTGCAGGAAGTAGCCTCGGATTTAGAAGAAAGTAAATATCAAAACGCGGAACTGCGTTTGTCCATTTATGGCAAGAGTCCGAGCGAGTGGGCCAAGCTGGCCAACTGGGCCATCCAGTACGACGTGCATTCCAACAACGTGCGATGGCTCATCCAGATACCTAGGCTTTAGTGAGTAACCCTAGGAAATTCTAGTTCCATTAATAGTACATTACTATAGATGACGGGAAACGAAGGGTTACAGGCCAAGTAGATATATCTGGCCGAAGGAACTGAGGCCAGATAGAGATACGCGGCCTGTAACCCTGTTTCTCGCCGAGATTTGTATAGTGCTTTTCTCAAACTTGCCATGAAATAAAACAAACTGATTTCGCCGAACCATACTATTTCATTTGTAAATATACCAATAGTACAGTATCATAAAACAGAAAAAAAAAACATTCGCGCCTAACTTTTTTTTTTATCTGTTTGAGGTATTCTTTTACCTGGGTCGCGTTTTATAAAGTTACAATTTACAATTTCGCTGTTTGCCTCTCTAACGCACGCACATATTGGCTAGAAAGAGAGGCAAATAGCGAAATTGTAAATTGTAACTTTATAAAACGCGACCCTGGTGGTATAGACATCACTTCTAAGGTTATTTTTTTTTCTGTGGCTGAATGTCAAGACCTTGTGTCACAATTTGACGTTTCAAAACAAAAGACAGTCTGTTTGCAGTCCTTGGTGTGAAATAAATACATGAAATCTCTTTACATATCATCTTAGCATATGACACCGGAAACATAGTATTTCCCGGTTTAATTTAAAGTAAGTAACATCAACATTCCGTAGCAAGTTTGAGAAAAAATGTTTTACATAACGGGGCACCAAGAATAAATCCTTGCGGAACTCCACGTGGTTTCCTACTTATTTTACTCGTACAACTATTGATATTCGCCTGAGATTGATCATAATTATAGTGTAATCATTTCTGTAAATGTACTTTATAATATTATAATATGGGGGTATTCTAAAACCTAAGTCATAAAAACAGGAAACCCATTCTATCAAATGCCTTTCGTAAATCAGTGCCCAGTGTATTTCTGTTACTCCTAATAATTTTGACTACTCTATTCTTTTCATAAATTCGAAAGAGTTATACGTTATGTTATGAATGATTTGAAATTAATCTAAAGAATAAACATAATAGTAATTTGTCTCTTCCAGTGATATTTTCAAATCGAACAAGATTATGAACAACTTCCAAGAGCTCCTGACCAACATCTTCCTCCCGTTGTTCGAGGTCACCAATGACCCCAACAGTAACTTAGAGCTGCACAAATTCCTAACGGTAAGTGTGTCAGGATAAATATTAAAAGATTTCAGCGTTTTAACCCTCTTTTGTATACTTTCCAATAGTAGGGACTAATACTTATCAATTGCTACTATACTTACTAATCACAAAACTAAAGCCGTTTGATAAGTGGTCGCGATAAATGGCGAAATACCTATAGGGGAGGCTTTTTTGCCCAGAAGGGGGACACAAAACAAGCTAACATGAAAAACTTTGGTCACATCATTTAGTATCATTTTATAATAGATTATAAAATAGCATTTTGCCGTTTCGGCTTAGTAGCCTCTTTGTACAGGTCATTTCACTAGAGTTGAGAAGAATGATTACACAATACACACACAGCTGAGAAAATTACTAATTGTAAAAAATTGCTTGCATCAAAATATTGAAGTAAATCTCTTGAACAAACATTTTGATCCATAAATCAGTTGCAATCAGATTCTCCGTGTTGTTGAGTGCGTGACCTCAACTTTCGTGGAACTACCTGTACCCTTATTAACTCACGATTAATTTGACTCTTAACATGACAGCACGTGGTCGGCTTCGACAGCGTAGACGACGAGTCCAAGCCGGAGAACCCGATCCTGGACCCCGAGGTCCGCGCCCCGGGCGACTGGGACGACGAGGAGAACCCTCCCTACGCGTACTACCTCTACTACATGTATGCCAACATCACCGTGCTGAACCACTTCCGCAAGTGAGTACTCGTTGTACTGTGAGTTGCTTTTCACATGGCAGGTATTAGCAATTTGTATGTGTAACATATAGCAATGTGTAGACACACTAGCCCCGTCACATCTCCACCGGACTTCCATAAGAGCAGCAGCAGCAGCAGAGGCGGCCGAAAGCGCCAAGGTAGGCAAATACAGTGGTCTCGGCGCTGACTATAATTTTATCCCATTCGGCGTCGAGACCCTGGGTCCGTGGGGCTCTGGTGCTTTGAGTCTCTTTAAATAAATTTCAAAGAGACTCAAAGATACCACAGGTGACCCAAGAGCTGGCAGCTACCTCGCTCAACAAATAAGCCTCGCGATTCAGCGGGGTAATGCTGCCAGCATCATTGGTATCATGCCGCGGGGGCCGTTTTTAGATTTAGATTTAGTTTAGTTGTATATTTTTATTTATAATTTAGTTTTATAAAATTATAGTTTTAATCTCGTATATTTTGTCGAATGTGATGTAGGTACTTCAAAAAAAAAAATCGAAAGATCCTTTCAGTTCGTCGAAAAGCGGTAGGAACAAACAAGAACTTAAATCGCTAATTTTTTCCCACTAAATTCACAAGAATCGGATGAGGAGTATATCGTAGAAGGGAAAATAGCTGGACAGATGGAGAAAACCAACGAATACATAGGCAATCTAATAAAATTCCTTTATGTTGGAATAAAACATAAATTTTCCTGGATCAAGATCCAATCCAAAGTTCGGTACTATGAAAATTGTCCCGTCAATCCATTTCTGTCGCCCTCAACCCTGAATAATATGATTAGATTTTTTTGATTTCACATGAATATAGTTATTAATAATATCGTCCGACGCAAGACCAGCACCTGGCCCTTGCCAGTTTTACCACTGAATAATTGTGACACGAGTGACCATTTCGTGATAATGATCATTTTTGGCATGTATTTATCTTTTTATGTGTTGTTTAGTCATGAGCAGATGTTTCTTACTGTATCGAATCTGGTGTTTAATTAATCCCATGTGATATTAACAGGGAGCAAGGTCTGAACACCTTCGTCCTCCGCCCGCATTGCGGAGAAGCCGGTCCAGTGCAGCATCTGGTCTGCGGGTTTATGCTCGCTGAGAACATCTCCCATGGACTGCTGCTTAGGAAGGTACTTACCCCCTTTATTCATAAATGGCTCTTAACTTAGGAAGCCCCCAATTGTTTGTCTTTTGTAGACATATTCATCATCATCATCATCATA
>JALPQI010011766.1:0-29633 GCA_025490895.1 Thaumatotibia leucotreta
ACACATAAAATATTGTCCATTACGTTTACACATGTTTGTGTCGTGATTAAAGCGCGAGAGTTAAACGCTAGCATCCCTCATTGTATTGCATATTACAAACAACATCCTTTTATCTAGAATAAGTTGCACTAAAAACTTTAAAATAAAATAAGTAAAAAAAGTTTTAAGTTAAACGGTTTTTATTGCACCAAAAACTAGAAAATAAAAATTAGTTGTAACTAACCGTAGATGCTACTTTCTGTAGATTAGTCACGTGAAACTATTATCACTGTAGTCTTCCCAAGTCGGATGCTGAAAGCCACGTTTAGCCTCTATGACAGTGGATTAAGCGTATCCTAATCGGAAACTTTCACCAAACTAAAATAAAAACGTGGGGCGTTATTATGAAGAAACATGTAATTGTAGCTTTAATTTTGCAATGAATCATTCATCTGTTTCAACACTTCTACAGAGGTAAATAACTTTTATCAAGGCCAGAACAAAACTTATTACTCTATTGCTGTCTTGATTTCTATGTGTGTTCTTAAATAACTATAGTGACTTAATCACAATTGCGTACGCCCCACGTTTTTATTTCAGTTTGGTAAAAGTTTCCGATTAGGATACGCTTAATCCACTGTCATAGAGGCTAAACGTGGCTTTCAGCATCCGACTTGGGAAGACTACAGTGATAATAGTTTCACGTGACTAATCTACAGAAAGTAGCATCTACGGTTAGTTACAACTAATTTTTATTTTCTAGTTTTTGGTGCAATAAAAACCGTTTAACTTAAAACTTTTTTTACTTATTTTATTTCCAGGCAAGTTTAATTTGACTGTACGTGTACATGATACATGATTCTTTTTTAGTTTTGTAATGAATTACCTTATGTTTAATATTATTATTTCCAGGACTATGCACTGAAAATTTTACAGAATTGGACAGAGTGGAGGGCATCAAGAAATATGGACCTCAGTGCTCATCACTCCCATTTCAAAGGAAATGACGATGCGGTCCTAAACATAGGAAGGTTCTGGAAACATATTTCCACTTTAAGAAAACGAGATCAGTCTCCCGTGTTCAAAATGCTATGTGGGTTTGTAAGAAAATTACTTACTCTCCCACATAGCAATGCAAATGTTGAGAGGCTATTTTCATCAATAAATCTGATGAAAACTAGCCACAGGAATAAACTGCCAACAGAAACTATGGAGGGACTTTTACATACAAAAAGGTTTATTTCTAAAAATGGCAACACCAACTTGTGTTTGAAATATTTTAACCAGTTTGCCCAGATTACATGTGACAACACTGCTTGGAGCGACCATGTGTCAAGATTTATTACCTGAAGACCTCTGCATTCCTGATAATCTATACCATTACATCACAAATATTGGTAATACATGATGGACAGAGTGGAGATGCGCGTGGAATGGTGGAGATGAATGGAGACACCAGGAAGTGAAGATCTTGAGGTTATTTGACTTTAAATAAATAAATGCACCATTGGTTCAAGTACAATGGTGTCTCCATTCATCTCCACCATTCCACGCGCATCTCCGCTCTGTCCATCAGGTTCTGGGTACCGAGATCAAGCCAAGAGGAAGATTTGAAGACCCCGAAGAAATTAACCAAAGAAAGGTACGAAAAAAAATTTGAGGTTATACAACGTGTTTTGACTTTGCACCAATTGAACCAAGAACATCCGGTAAATATCCGTAAAAATGTCTACGCACAATGAAAATCATGGAAATTTTAACATTGAAAAATTGGAAAGCGTGCAGAATTACACGAATTGGAAGTTTGCCATGAAAATGCTACTTACTTTAGATGGTCCATGGAATTGTGTAGAGGGAACATACACTGATACCGCTCGTGACACCCCGCGCGCTCGCCAAGATTTGCCTAGCATTAAAACCATCACTATTTCAATATGTGAGGGATCAAACTTCTGCAAAAAATTCTTGGAAGAAACTGGCAGATGCTTTTGAGTCTCGAGGATTGTACAGGAAGGTACTTTTGCTTCGTCAACTACATAAAGTAGAGTACATCCAGTATGGCTGGATGTCTGAATATATTGATGCTGTTATGCGCCTTGTCCAGCAACTCTCTGATATTGGTAAGAAAATTGATGACGACGAAGTAGCCGAGATACTTTTGAGTGGCCTGTCTCATGAGCACGACAACCTTGTGTCGGGCTTGGAAACTGCTTGTCTCACCAGCAAACTGACGGTGGAGCTTGTTCGAGCAAGACTATTACAAGAAGAACACCGGAAGAATAGAAGTGATCAAGAAGAATTGAAGCCAAGAACGTCGCCCATGTTCTGCCAATACTGCAAACGAAGTGGACACACTGTTAAATATCAGTTTACAAAATGTTCTCCTTGTGCCAGATCTCTCTAGTAACCTTTTGTCAGTTAGTAAAGTTACTGATCACGGTTATACAGTAGTATTTAATAAGGATCATTGTCAAGTCTTTGATAAAATTAAAATCACTGGTAATCAAGTTTTAATGGCTTCAAAGCAAAATGGTTTGTATAAATATAATGCTCAAGGGCGACACTCTCTTAAGGAGGAGTGCTCCAAGCTCTTGCAAACCAGGCAAGAGACGGTGAGTGCTCACACTGTTTAGACTGTCCCTATAGATCTTATGCACAGACGGCTTGCACATTTATCAGAACCAGGTATGAGGATTCTTGGTGATGGGAAAAATTGCATGAATTAAATTTTTCAGAAAAAAGACACCATCAGTGGTAACTGTGTTCCGTGCTTGACGGCCAAATTGGTGAAGGCATCGTTTCCTGCTGTCAGCATGAAGCGCACTACTCGACCTCTGGAACTGATTCACTCAGATGTGGCCGGACCAATACAAATCGAAATTTGGGGTGGAGCTCGCTACCTATTGACATTCACAGATGACCATTCCCCGAAAACGTGGGGATACCTTATGAAGCATAAATCGGAGGTGAGTTCTCACTTTATTTCTTTTAAAACATTAGTTGATAAACAAACCGATGTATCGATTAAAATTTGATTGCCACTTATCTTAAAGACAATGGTATTTTACACCAAACCACTGTCCCTAATAACGCTGCCCAAAATGGTACTGCGGAAAGGGCTTTGTAGGGACACATATGTAATGAATAATATGCTGACATAGCAATCGAGGTGCAGGCCGCGAGGCGCGGGCAGCGTCAGTTAGCCCCCGCTTAACGACTTGCCCGGTTCACTCCCAATTCCCAGTCCCAAGGGACATAGTAGAATCACTCATTAAGTAAATTCTTATTTGTGCTATTTTCGACCTTCTGATTTGACCTTGTGAAGTTGTGATACAATAAACTATCGTTTCCTACAATCAGTGACTTTAAATTAATATTCCACCAGTTTCGTTAAATCCTACAGTCAGTAATTCTAAAGTAGTAATCCTACAGCTTTTTATACGATTTTTAATAAGACTAGAGCTAGGCTGCAGAAAACCGGCCTGAGTAATAGATACTGGGAATGTTCGTCGAATTCAGCGGAGCAACACCTGAGCGGTGAGCGTCCTGTTTTGTTATTATTGGATAGGCACTGTAGGTAAAGGAACCAGCAGTAGCCAAAGGAAGATCATGAATTTATTATAGATAAAGGTACTAATCATGTAAATAGTTCAATTACAGGACAACGGATAATTAATGTACATCATTTTCTGGATCAGCTAAGTAAGTACAATGATCATGGCCCTTGTGATGTAATTTTTCTTATCTAAAAATTACATGTAGTTATAGTTAATGAAACGGACTGGACTCGAAATTCAATTTTCGGTGTGAAATGTGCAAGATTTTAGTGACAGTTCTGACAAACGCTGCGATGATAGTATGGATGTAAACCATCAAGCTGTTCTTCACATTCATCAGGATTTTCACATTTAGAAGTGCTTACTTCTATGTTATAAATGCCTGGCCTTACTCCTAAATTATATTTGGCAACTCAAAACAGCGGTTTGTGAGCGGTGGGAAAGAATAGCAGCATATTGTATGGCTGATGCAGTCAAACAAGAAGCCAAATGTGCAATATCTCAAGGAAATGTTACTGTGGACGGAAAACCAACGAAACCATGTTGGTTTAAGAGGTCCTACTGTACAAATTATTCCGCATTATCTGCAGCAATAGTTGACGTACACACGGGAAAAGTTCTATATTTATAGGTGTCAAAAATAAATATTGCATTATCTGTGCATGAGCAACTAATACGTGTGTAAACCACCGCAGCATAACTGCGATGATTTCAAAATTCTTTACAGATGTAAGTTTTAATATATGACAAAAATATTGCTGACAGCGTGACAGCGATTCCAGCACTTATAAAGCCATTTTAGACGCCTAACCATATGACAATGTTAAAATGTAAAAATCATCTTTTACGTAAGTATTGCAATGCGCTTGTAAGACTTACACGAGACGAACAGTTTCCAATAGAATGGCGTAAAGATGTAAAAGAGAGGTATTTGCGTTTAAGGTCCGGAGTTGAAAAAGCAATCAAACACTTTTGGGGGGCAAGAAATAAATTCCGAAGAAAAAAATCATAAATTAGCTAAAGACCGCAATGGTTCTCAACATGTATTTGGAAACCATTTGAATTGTTCCGACTACTTCTGTACTCCGAATAAGGGTTGAAATGAACTAATCAATTTGATTCCTTTTGTTTGTGTCGTCGTCGTTGGTTTAATGGAAGTTTTAGAAAATAAAAGAATACATTTTTCTCAACGACGTTCGTATTCTGGCCATTGCGCTGCTTCTGTAGTATCTTTTAACAAGTTCGCGGACACGACCTCCATAGAATCCGTTTTTATACTACTCCTGGTGACACGCCTTCCCTGGAATCCGTTATTTGGTGCACATTTGAGGTGAAAGTCAATTTTCTCAATCTTCCTTTGTCTCACATGGTGTTCCACAGGGTTCAATATTAGGTCCAATACTATACATTTTATATAGTGCAGATATAATTCAATTCAGAACTGCAAATATCATATGTACGCCGATGGCATTCAGGTGTATTTGCCTCTAAAGCCTAATGATACTGCCATTGCTATCGATAAGATCAATGACGATTTAGCTAGGATAGTTCAGTGGTCAAATAGAAATAGTTTAGTTCTAAACCCTTTAAAATCAAAATTCCTTGTATTAGGCTCTGAGGGGCAAAGACGCCAGATTAACGATCTAAGCCCTGTTATTAAAATAGGTACTAACTAAAGGTTAACTTTCGTTTACGGAAAAGCTTTATGCAACACAAATAGACCACATACTAGAGGATCTCGTAAGCAAACCTTTAGGCCAACCAATAACGCGGAGATAAAACAATTCTCGCTTTTTGCACAAAGCAAATAAAAAATAATATGGACAGTAGGTACTTTTCTCGAGTTTTGTTTTGTTAATCATAAATGTAAGACAGAATTATGAATTTTAGACACTATAGAAGTAAAATATTTTAATTTCATTCCTATTTATTACAAGTTATTTAATAACTTTGCAATAATATTATTATATTTTCTATTTAAGGAGACTCGGGCTACCCACATTGTCCGTGGCTGATGACTCCATTTACGGATGTTATTCCAGGATCGCCGGAAACAGTCTATAATCAGAGACATATGACTGCAAGGGTGGTCATAGAAAATACTTTTGGACGTCTCAAGAATAGATGGCGCTGCTTGAGCAAGGATCATGTTCTATGCTATAAACCAGAAAAGTGTGCAAAAATTATACAAGCTTGCTGTGTATTGTATAACATTGCACTAGATTTCAAAGTACCAGAGCCTCTAGGTAAGCATACTTACAAAAAAATAAAACTTGTTAGGCTCTTAAGGCAGTTTATACTATGGCATTTTGAAATGTGACTGTATGTCAGGCATGGGACGGAATTGCCTTGTGATACAAACACTAAAGAACTATATTATTTCAGCTCATTATTGACGTATACATTCTTTCTGTGCAAGTCGACTTTCATAGCATCTGTGTCATTTCCAGGATTATTTTGAATATCCAATGTGACACGCACTGTATATAGCATACAAACTCTATAGAATCCGTGATACATAGCCACTCATTCGAAGCTACTTTGCTAAATAAGTATAGATTTTAACTGTTCAGTTGTTACCAAAAGAAAATTATTTTAGTTTGTTTTACTTGGACAAATAACTATAGATTTTAACTGCAATTGTTACCAAAAGAAGAAAATTTTTAGTTTGTTTTACTTGATTAAATAAGTATAAATTTTAACTGCTCAATTGTTACCAAAAGTATATTTTTTATTTGGTTTAACTTTTAATTAAAGAGATTTATAAATGTAACCTGTATTTTATTGAAAATCCTGAAATCTCAGGACAAATCCTGAGATATGCCAGCATGAAATAGAAAGAAAATGCTTAACATCAAGAAAAAGGACAGCCAGACTATAAACTATCAGGAATAAGACAAAACAAACAGATATCTCTTATAGGTACTATCAACAAGCTTAAATCAAGGTTGACAGGACATGTTGAGGATCAAAAAAGAAAAATGGTCAAAAATAATTACTAAGTGGTATCCAAGAGGTATGTCAAGAAAGCAATTTGTAAAATTATTCTGTGCGCCTTTCCTTACGCGAGTAATGCTTCGTATGGGCACAACATTAGAGTGTCCGAATTAAATTCCACGTTGTACAATGTGACATGTTACAATCTGTAACTATCATTTCTTCGATCTGAATCGATTTTATAGAAGAAATTGTTTAATATTCGAATTGTATGATAGCCATATGTATATATCTAAAGAATGTAAAGAGACAACAGCCGACCTACTCGCGTACAACATAGAGCCGCCGACGGCCGGCGGCGGCGCGCGCGCCGTACATTTAAACTGACAGCCGAGACAGCGGAGAAGCCCCGGCAGATGCTGCTGGTCCATCAAAATATACAGGGCTTCTCCAGCAAGGAATTAGAAGTGGGTCTTTTCTTAGAGTCTTTAGATGTAGACGTTATGTGTGTGACGGAACACTGGCTCGATGAATGCCAAATGCCTTTATTTAATTTTCATAATTACGAGATAGTTAGCTCGTTCAGTAGAAAGTCGGCCGTTCATGGGGGCTCGTTGATTGTATTGAAAACTAATTGTAAATGTAAGGAGAGAAAGGACATAGTCAAGCTTTCTATTGAGCGAACTATCGAAATAGCTTGTGTGGAAATGGAGAATCACATTATATTGTGTGTCTATAAACCACCTTCTTCAGATTTTACCGTGTTTGAGTCTACGATGGAAGATGTATTGAGACGAGTGTTTGTTAGCAGTAAGAAAATAATTGTTTGTGGCGATTTTAATGTAAATTTATTAGATCTCACGCATGCACACACAGTAAGAATATCAAACTTATTTCAGTCGTTTGACTTATCTCCGCTGTTTAATGAGCCCACGAGGATAACCGCCAGCACTGCGACATGTTTGGACAATATATTCTGTAATGTTGAAGCTACGGAGAAATCGATCATTAGCTGCTTTAACTCGGATCACTGTGGTCAAAAAGCCTACTTCGAAGTCAATATTGTGAAACAACAGCAAGTAATTACATATAGGCCCATCACTGTAACTCCATCACTGTAACTCGGATGGAAAGGTTTAGAGAAGATGTTAATTCCAGGGTACAGGCACTCATTCCCGATACGAAAGATCCTAATGCACTGTACAAGGAGCTTTCGAATGTCATACAAACTGTACACAAAAATATTTTCAAGCTCAAAACATTGAAGCAAGACTCAGTAAAAACAAGGTTTGGCGATTGGGCTACTGTTGGCATCCATAAAAGCAGGAATAGAATGTATGAGCTTTATGAAATGAGAAATTATAACCATGATGGGAAATTCTTGGAATACGTAAGGAATTATTCCAAAGTGTTTAAGAAAGTTTGCGCCGCTGCCAAGTCTGCCTATATAAGTAACAAAGTCAAGTCGGCAGACAACACTGTAAAAGCGACCTGGAATGTGATACGCTCTGAAACTGGAAAAACAAAACCCCGTGACGGCCAATACAAACTGAGAGTGGATGACCAAATCTTGACTGCGGACTTGGACGTTGCTGGCGCCTTTCAACACTTCTTCATCAACATAGCCAAAGATACTACTGAAAACTTGAATTCGTCTGTGACTAAGGCTGGCTCATTCTTGGATATGAACAATATCAAACCATGGAACAAAGATTTTCACTTTCAGTATACAGACCCAAATGAGATCATCAAAATGTTCAAGTCCTTGAAATTGAAGAACTCCGAAGACCTTTGGGGAATCTCTGTGAAAGTCATGCAATCTGTTATCGATGTTATTGCACCGTACTTAGCAAATGTGTTTAATGCTTGTGTAAGAGAATGTGTGTTTCCCGATCTAATGAAGTACAGCAAAGTGATTCCTCTATTTAAATCAGGAAACAAATATGACCTTGGAAACTTTAGACCTATATCCATACTTCCTGTTCTGAGTAAAGTGTTTGAGAAAATCATATTGAACCAACTGGTTCAACATTTCAACAGGAATGAACTGCTTCAGAATCAGCAATTTGGGTTTACAAGAGGTCGTTCAACTACAGACGCCGCCTCAGTACTAATCAAGCATATTTACGACGCCTGGGAAAATTCGCAAGATGCTATTGGTGTCTTCTGCGACCTCTCCAAAGCATTCGATTGCGTGGATCATGATACACTATTACACAAGCTAAAATACTATGGATTGTCAGTGGAAGCTCTCCACCTTGTCTGTTCTTACTTAAATTTAAGAACCCAGAAAGTGGTTGTAAATGGAACTGAGTCTTGTGGCAAGACTGTAAAGCTTGGAGTACCTCAGGGTTCTATTCTGGGGCCTTTCCTCTTCCTGGTGTACATAAATGACTTGCCGAACCTTGTAAAAGATAAATGTGACATAGTTCTGTTTGCTGATGATACATCGTTAATTTTCAAAGTTGACAGAAAACAAATTGACTACAGACAAGTCAATGAAACTTTGAAAGAGGTATCAGAGTGGTTCACAGCAAATAATTTACTTCTTAATGCGAAGAAGACCAAATGTGTAAGATTCTCGCTTCCAAATGTAAGAAAGTCTGAAACTATTATCACGTTAAATGGTGAGAAGCTAGACCTTGTTGATAATGCACTTTTTCTGGGCCTTACCTTGGACAGCAATCTGCAATGGGCTCCTCACATATCTACCCTGGCAAAAAGGCTGAGCTCTGCCGCGTATGCAGTTAGAAGAATCCGACAGTTCACTGACGTGGAGACAGCTCGCCTAGTTTACTTTAGTTACTTTCACAGTATTATGTCTTATGGCATACTGGTTTGGGGCAAAGCAGTAGATTTGGACACCATCTTCATTCTTCAGAAGAGAGCTATTCGATCGATTTACAATATGAGCTCTCGCGACTCACTGAGAGAACGATTTAAGGAAATAGATATTCTCACAGTAGCTTCACATTATCACATCCAGTATGTATTGACATACTGGATGTGATAATGTACACACATAAGAATATTAAATCCTTTAAAAAGCTTTCTGACATTCACAGCCGCAACACACGGAACAAGCATAAGTTATTGGTTACCAAGTTTCGTCTACAGAAAGTAAAAAAGTCGTTTGTTGGAAACTGTGTTACCTTTTTCAACAAAGTACTCTTAGAGGCATGGGAACTGCCCTATAATTCATTCAAAATGTACATCAAAAATGGTCTTCTCAAAAAGGGTTATTATAAAGTTGACGATTACTTGAATGACGAGGAACCATGGCCGTGTCTTCAGTCTCAAGAGCTGTCTTAGATTTACATGACATTGACTTGAATACATATTAGTTATGTATTTTGTAGACTTAGTTTATAAGACTGTTAGCTTAACAGCCTCTTTATTATTATTATTATTTTATTTTTTTTTGACGTTTGGAGAGCCTTTACACCTCCAAAATTATTAATTTTATTTATTATTCTTAGCATTTAATTTCTTTGACCGTGGAGACCTTTTACATCTCCACACTTAATATTTATTTCACCATGGAGCCCATTTATCTCCTTATACCTATAGCAAAATTTTGACTTATTGGATACATAATAATTATGTATTCTGTAGCACTAGTTCACAAGACTTTTAGTTTAACTGTCTTCTGACATGAAACATTTGTTTCATATACCTTTTTATTTACTTTTTATTGACATTTGGAGATTCTTTACACCTCCAAATCATTATTATTATTATTTATTAACTGACATTGGGGACACTTTACATCTCCAAAATTATGTATTATTGACATTAGAGAATAAACATCTCTAGTTTAATTTAATATTAGAGTTTATTTTACTGTGATGTCATATTTAAATAGGTATTGGCTGTTGTCTTTAAAATAATAAGAATAGTTGCTTTGTGATTGTCACTAAATTGTTAATTTTCTATTTTATTATTATTGTTAACATCATGACGATTAGAGACCTTTTACATCTCTAAATCTTAATATGTCTTTATTCTGACAACTAGAGGACCTTTACATCTCTAGTAGTATTAGATATAGATACTTAATAATGTTGCGAACTTGTACAATAATAATTATTTTTGTTTAATATTATGGTCCTTTATTTATTTCTGTCTTTATAAAAATGTCTATAATAATCTTTTTTTTTTTTTATGTAATACATTCTTTAATGCATGTTATTTTAATAAGATGTATTATTATACTGTTTTGAAAAAATAAGTCGACCTGAGTTTCTTACTGGTTCTTCTCAGGAACGACGTAGGGTTTGAACCAGTAGTAGATTCTTTTCTCTCATGTCAGACGATTCGAAAGTGCTTATTAATAAGCTTACTTGAATAAAGAATGGTTTGACTTTGACTTTGACTTTGCAAGGAAATCCTTGTTGCAGGTGGGAAGAGCAAAATTCAGAGCAACTGCAGCAAATACATAGAAAAGAGCAGCTACAGATAGTATGGCATCTCTCTGCGGGATCGAATCAGAAATGAGGTTATCCGGCAGAGAACCAAAGTGATCGACATAGCCCACCGTATTAGCAAGCTGAAGTGGCAGTGGGCTGGCCATATTAGCCGTAGAACCGACAACCGTTGGGGTAAACGAGTTCTTGAGTGGAGACCACGTCTCAGCAAGCGTAGCTGCGCAAATCGTCGCTCCACCTCAGGCAAGGTGGAGCGACGATTTGCGCAGAATGGCTGGCAGGAGCTGGATGCGAGCAGCCGAAGATCGAGAACGGTGGCGTGAAATTGGGGAGGCCTATGTCCAGCAGTGCGACAGGCTGATGATGATGACAGATAGTATGGAGACTTTTGGGTGAGGCCTATGCCAAAAGGCAATCCAACCACAACAATGTCAGATGAGAAAAAAAAAATTATTAAGTATAATGAATAAGTTGGAAATGAACCTATTTTTATCTATTCATTTTTATAACTCATCTCTTCAACACTAACTGATAAAACCTAAAATAAATCCAGGCCCCTGCAGCATGGTACCCAGGACGCTGGCAGCATTTCCTCACTGTATTGCCATGCTAATGTGATAAGCGAGGAAGCCCTTGGGTATCCCGTGGTATCTCGGAGTCTCTTTGATAGGTCATTGAAGAGACCATGCCACAGAGTCCTGTTTTCATTTAATTTTAGATCCTGGGTACCATGCCACAGAGGCCCATTTTAAATTAATTTTAGATTTTATTTAGTTTTATGCATGGTCATACAATATCAAACATAAATATATCACTGTTTGATATTGTTTCACTTGATCTTCGTATTTATTTCCTACAAATCAAGTGGAATGTTAAGTAAATGGCCAAGGACATTAGTGGATTTCAATGTTATCCACATGATTTGAAGATTAACTAGATTGTAATATCATGTATTTAGCATCAGTAGCTCATCCCACAAAACTTTACAAGCATACAATTCTACAAAATTGTATCAATTCCTATACAAAAAGTTGTCAATTTTGTAGAAATTGTAAGCTAGTAAAGTTTTGTGCGTCCAACAACAAATGTTTTCTTACAATGCTTATCCCAAAAGAAGCAAAGCAACTAACATCATTACAATTGCTTTACACATCCCCTATAAAGGCTCAGAGCAATGATATAGAGATACAATGTTTGCTGTAGGTACGGTATGCAGGACGTTATTAAATGTTAACCACAGGAGAGGATGCGGCCCATCTACGAATGAAATGAAAACAATGTACACTACACAAAAAGACAATTTTAACCAAAATCAAACTAAAGACTTCTCTCCCGGCAAAAATAATCGAAACGAAATATAACCGAACGACGCCGCGTACCTACCACAGAAATTACATACACTATACTAAACAAATCGATGCTTCGTCCATGAACATAGAAACGAAATTAATTAATTAGATTTAATTTAAGTTATAATATTTATAAACCATTAAAATATGATTAAAATAGTCTCCTCTGCCTGTCTGACCTCACCACAGACTACTAATATTTTATTTTTTATAATTTTAGTTTTTGTGTACAGGCGAAAGCACTAAGCCATACTGCCTCCACAGACAACTAAAAAGATACTTGGGTCGCCGTTTATAAACTTAAATTTCGCTGTTTGCTTCTATTTCTAGCCAATATTATGTGACAAACAGCGAAGTTGTAAAATATAACATTATAAAACGCGACCTTGATCCTCAACGGTCCTCACACTGACAGTGACAGGCCTACTACCGCGAAAATCGAAATTAGTTTTTCACTTCTCATGCTCTTAAAATGTTATTTTAGTCCCTGCATATCGGGACTAAAACTCTTTATTAATCTCTAGGGACTAAAGTAATTTTTTTTTAATTGACGTTGGAAACCGTAAACAGCCACACTCACGGTGTTCAAGAATAAAGGATAGTCGCCATTTTCAGTGCTTGTGTATGGACTACTTTTGTGCATGCCGTGGACACAACCTCTAAACTTTTTTTTAATTGACTTTGGAAACCCCTAAACAGCCATTTCTGGTGTTTATGATTTTTGAACGAACGATTATTAACATTGAAAATAACCTCAAAATGTCAATCGTGCAAAAATATTAAGGAGAATCGATTTATTTTCTTGATATACATGTATATTTAATACTTGTTTAATATATGATTAAGATTGAATCCAATTTATTTCTTATGCTTTAATAACCGCTTCAAAATAGTTATGTAGTTAGCTCCAATTCGTTGGCTAAATATGCAAGTATTTAAAGCGTCATATTTCGAAAAAGGAATACAGATAAAAACTAAAACGCGGAACGAATTTGATTGCTTATTTTTTGTGTTTTTGTCCATAAGTAATATTGTTCAAATCGTAGTTATATAATTTACGATATCACGTCATGCGATGAAGAAGTATTAATTAAAAAGATGAAGAAGCCTTACTCCAGAATGAAGAAGAATGCAAATGAGGTGGTGCAAAATCTTTTGCCGCCGAAATCTAATGTAATATATTCAAAAGCGAATCAAACTTTTATGGATTTGAAAACTGGAAAGGTAGGTACCAACATCATTTATGGAAGGCGTATACCTGACATATTTTGATGAAAAATCTAAGAAATATCAACCGTCATCACCATCACCTTGTAGCATATATTCCATGCTTAAAACCACACTGCAACTAAACCATATTAACTTGAAAAAGTTTGCGAATTTATCGTCAAGTGGCCATGTTCCGAAGAAATCGGAAGTTTTAACATCGCAGAACATATAATTTTTTTGTTTCTTATTTGTTCTTTCTGTTAATAAGTACTGAGATTATGTAGAACGTAGTTTTTTTCCTCGCATTCTAAGTGAAAAGTAGAGTGTTTAATTCGGGACTAAACAGCCATAATGACACTCGAACTACATCCACCCTCGCTACGCTCGGGTGGATAAATATCTCGTGTCATAATGGCCTGTTTTATTCCCTCGTTGAACAATCTACTATTTCGCGCAGGCTTTTTACATACCTGACATAACATTGACAACTTAATGTTGTCAAGTAGTCAACTAAATTTTAACATAATTTTAAGTAAGCGTTTGTACACGTCGTAAGTGTCGTAACGTAATAGTTCTTTAGTCAACCCGACATGGACTAACAGCGCGTTCAAGTCAGTAATATTACAGGGCGACGGATAATTATTGTACAACATTTTCAGGATCAATTATCTAAGTTCAATGATCATGGCATGATCATGGCATTCATGGCCCTCAATTTGGATGTTATTTTTCTTATCTGTAAATTACTAGTGTCAGGGGCGCTACCGCGAAACACGTAGTTCGTTAATTTCGAGGCTCATCTGTCAAAACGCTACTCGGAAACTCTTTCGTTCTTGATAGCGGCCACGAAGTACGTGAATGTAACGAAGTCGGTCCGTAAACGCTACCACGAAAGGCAATATGCGGAGTTTTTGACAGTACTTACTACGTAAAGAAACGTCAAATATGCCGGCAACTATTGAGCTAACGTCCTTCTTTCGATGATCTCAATGTTGCCGAAACACGCCACTTTTTCATTTTCTCACGACTTTTATAATAGTAAATAAGTCTTTAATTTTAGTGATTTGTTATGATCTCGAGCTTAGAAAAAAAGAGTAAATATATTGCTTTGCACGTGTTTTAGAAACTTCATTGAAAACTATGTTTCGAAGCGTGATTCACGGTTTTTGTAATTCATCACATGGTAATTATTCGATCATTATGATTATGACATTTATGACCGTTATGACATGATATCGTCATTGTGTCGTTGTCGTATGTGAGTATTGTGCGTTGCTTTCGTTGTTTTCGAGATATTTTTTTCTGTTGTATTTGGTAGGCGTTTTGAATACTAACAACAAGGCGGAATTCGCTGCGTAAGTAGTAAACGTGTTTTAATGAAATACGTCTTATGTTTAGGAGATAGAAAGCACCTAACGAACGGTTTACAATCGCGATATTTAGTTTTAGTAAAAATGGCTGCAAGATTGTTCATCTTACAAGAAGCTTTGGATGAAGAAAGAAGGGAACAGGCTGCTCGGAGACGGCATACCCGGGAGACCTCAAAAATTATTCATTTGCCTGACCCAGAGTTCATCAACACCTTTCGGGTCACCCGGGAGGTGTTAGAAACTCTGTGCGCCGATGTGGTGCCCTTGATGCCGCCCCAATGGCATAGCCGTGGAATCGACCCTGTGGATAAGGTAAAACATTTCTGAATGTGTATTTATATGGCCAAAAAACTAGCCTAAGTATACTGAACATTGGTGCTGTAATGAGAATGAGACTTAATACCTAACATTTAAAGGTCTATAGTATAGGTTTAGAAGGTTCACATAGGTATGTGATATTAGCTCTAGTGAAAAGGCGGGTGCCTTTCCACAAGAACTAACCTGAATGTATATTCATGATCTGAAATTGGTAATCATAATATTCATAATACCTACACAATCCTTATATGTTCTTTACCTTTACCACTTAAACCCTACCACTTAGCCATAGATGGGCACATAGGTATTATTGACAAAACAACAATTATTTTTATTAGGTGTAGTGATCATAAAATTGATATAATTTTTTAATGTTAACATTTTTTTTTACAGATTTTAATATCATGAAAGTTTTATGGTAGGGGCGATTACCAGGGTGGAGTGGGGCGAGACCAATGGGTGCCGATGTCCCAACAAGCGGTATCAGAGTGCCTAAAAGAAATTACTACTGCCTTAAACGACCCATCTCTGACACATAGGCATATCCAATTCCCCCAAACACAGGCAGCACGGGGTTCCATTAAAGCAGGGTAAGTACATTAACTTCTT
Organism: Thaumatotibia leucotreta; assembly: GCA_025490895.1. NCBI lineage: Eukaryota > Metazoa > Arthropoda > Insecta > Lepidoptera > Tortricidae > Thaumatotibia > Thaumatotibia leucotreta. The sequence goes on from JALPQI010011766.1 coordinate 15,756, forward strand.
ATTTAATTTTACAACAAAAAATTCTATGTGTGCGAGTTGTAAGCAGATAATTAATAAGTAGCAGGGGGGTTTCTCTTGCATTGGAATAAATAGAGATCAGTGGAGTCAATATTATAACAAAAAACTAAAGTAACTAAACATTACAATAAACAAATACTATAAATAGAATACATTTTAATGTTACATGGTTACACCCTAAAATAAAACAACTCAGACATAACTTAATGCCCGTATTCGTAAGAAACTTCTTTTAAACCACATATTCTTGAATTTAACTTGTCAGTGGGGATACTTGTGAAGAGCTAATATGCAAAAGTATGAGGTGGTTTTAGTGACAATGGTGATTGCTTTCCCTTAGAGTATGGTCAAAGGCGCCTAGCCTTGTGAGGGATTGCATATACCCGAGAAAATTGACTGGTGGTTGCTAAGACCGAGTGGCCAAGCGAATCGGCATCAGATCTTGGTCTATTTTTCTTTGGTATATGATATCCAATATCTATAATTTATACAGTATTAAGTAGTGTGATAACTGGGAAAAATATAAAAACGCTAATCAAAATATTTACTAATAAAATAGGTAATTTGATTTGAATGTCACAAATAAATAAGATCCAGTAAATAAGAAATTGTATTCAAATGTTATAAGTTTATACATATACAATTGCGTAATGAACAGTTTCATACAAGAATCTTATTTTGCAGATTTTTCAATTTGGAATCCCGGGAGTGTGTGGCGCAATAGACTGCACCCACGTGGCTCACCACAGACCACATGATTTTGAGGAAAGGTTTTTCAACCGTAAACATTTTCACTTGTTGAACGTACAGATGGTAAATAATATTATTTTATTACCTAGAATACCATACATAACTTCCACTCGACATCAGAAAGGCACAGACTAAGTTCACCTTCAAGCGGATATTATGCAAGAATTCATCTGACAAATTGTGTGATTGATTATTTGCATGGTATTACTTTGTTGGTAGCAGAGATCGTACGATTTCCAGCATTTTTGGTGGAATATGGTATATTATAAAAAGTATTGATGTAAGTGCATAGTATTGGATACATCTTCAAGTATCTAGATATTTTCTTTTTTTTTTTCGAATACAAAAGCCTGCACCATACAAACCTTTATTTTAGCCCAATGGTTGACTGGTAGAGAATGCCTTAAGTCGTTAAGTCCGCCATAAGTACTTTTTTATTGTGCAATAATGTTTAAATAAATAAATATAGGGTGGGCCAGTGATAAATTCACTTTTGTCTCGATCTCCTTTGTTAAAATGCATTTATCATTTGCCCACCTTAAACACATGTATTCTTAATGTATATACAAAACTTTCGAGTACCAAGTGTGGCCTGCAAATACATCATTATTCATCATCATCATCATCATCATCATCATCAGCCTATGTTAGTCCAGTGCTAGACGAAGGCCTCTCCTATTAAACTATGCGTATAGACGCATTAGGAGGTAATTGTCCATAATCGCCACGCTGGGCAAGCGGATTGGCGATCGCAGTAATGGGATCGCAGTATGATGACCCTGCTACCCATCATCAATCTTGTAGAATGGTCAGTGATCCTTCAATCCCTTAGTCGGCTCTTACGACACCCACAAGAGGAGTTGGGGTGGTGACAAATGTATTCTTACTGCCGTCACCACACGGCAACATCATTCAACATCATCATTATTACTTCATTCTAATTGGGTACAAAAAAACTGTATCTATTATCTATAGCTATTTCATTATTAATTTGAATATGGTTTGAAAAATAGTCAAAGGAAATAACTATAATTTGAAATTCGGTTTCAGATTTGCGACGACCAAAATCAAATATTAAACGTTGACGCATCGTATGGCGGTGCGTGCCACTCACGACGCGTTTATATGGGACAACAGCGTCATATGCGACCATTTCGCTGAGCTGAGTGGTACTGGCGAGACGGCATACCTTTTAGGTATCGTTTGCTCTAATAATTATTATGGGATAATAGGGTGTTTCATTTTTCAAAATTGTGAAATTTTCTCTGACTTTGCTCACGCCCTAAGTTTCTCTGATATAAAAATGATATATTTCAAATTTTATTGAGATTGGATAACGTTTAGAGGTTGCACACTTTTGAAAGTGGAGCCAAAGCCCCATACATTACGAAAAAAAATACTTTGTTATAAATTCATAAAAAATAATGAACCAACACTAAAATTACTTGGGAAAGTAGATTCTATCGTCAAATATAAAAAAAGGATTTTATTCTTTAAGCACGTGTGTGAATTTACTTTAACCTTAATATGGTATTATTTATAAAGTAACCTAGATCCCGGTTTTTTTTCTTAATTTTAGGCCATAATTGGATGTTTATATATAGTACACTAATCTATTATAGTTATGAATGTAGTAAAACACTGGGAATTAGGTTTTCATAAAAGTGCCCTATAAATATTTTTTAGAATTTATTCCTACTTCCAAAGAATAAGTTCTCATTTTTAATATATTATGACATTAAATTCGACTTGTCCATTCTTTTTTAGTGTTGGTTCATTATATTTGTTTAATTTATAAAAAAGTAATTTTTTTCGTAATGTATGGGGCTTTGGCTTTACTTTCAAAAGTGTGCAACCTTTAAACGTTGTCCAATCTCAATAAAATTTTATATATATCATTTTTATATCAGAGAAACTTAGGGCGTGAGTAAAGTCAGGGAAAATATCACAATTTTTTTTTGCCCATACAAAAGTGAAACACCCTATGGAATAAGAACTAATATTAATACATGTAAATACATTTCATGACAATACGAGTGTAGTTAAAATAAGAACGAAACTACATCGATTAGAGCTTACTGCGGACCCTTAACACTGTAGGACAGTACGCCTACAGTCGTTCGCGATTTAGGCTTAACGACGGTTAGTTGAAAGTAGTGTCCCTCAATTTATTAAGAAGTAAATAAACAAATCTCATCTTAATCTATGCAAATATTGCACTGAGAAGTTTGTTTTCCTGCTACGTACGCACGTTCATGTCGCTCCTATTTTTTACGCCACGCGGTTTAGGATTTTGAAGATACACTTTTTAAACCCTCTTAAGTAATTTGATGTTACAAATTTTAGGTGATTCCGGGTATCCCCTGCGGGAGTACCTGATGACCCCAGTTGACGGCGCCGCAGAAGATTCACCGGAAGGCCGTTATAATGAAATTCAAAAGAGAGCGCGGTCTACTATTGAGCGGACGTTCGGTATATTGAAAGGTAACATATATTTGGATTTAAGACACTGGTCTCACCGCGAGCTACTAAGCTATGAACTATGAGCTATAAACATGAACAAAATATATGCACTCCCGTGTAAATAAAAGAGACACGGGAGTGCGTATCTTTTGTTCATATTTATAGCCGATAGTTCATAGCTGAGTAGCTCGCGGTGAGACCAGTGCCTAAAGTATAAGGGGATATAGGTACAGGTCAATTTTGTTTAGTTAATATTCACGTTATTTTATAGATAATCTGCCTCCTGCTGGAGGCTTCGGGTTCGAATCCCAGCGAGGGCATTATTTGTGTATTTATTTATCACAAATATTTGTTTCTTGGTCGTTGCTCCTTATGCATTTAAGTATTTATGTTTAGGTATCTATGTGTTATATATTTCGTCGTTTGGTACCCACATCACAAGCCTTCATTGAACCTACCGTGGGATTAGGTCGATTTGTGTAAGATGTCCCAAGATATTTATTTAATTTAGGTCTCAGTCACTGTCAACCAGTATTATCTCGTCGTGTTCAGCGCTAAATTTTGTACGCAATGTTTTTTTCTTAAGTGGGACAGTATGGGAAAGTCGGAAACTATAGAAGATACAGGGAAACTATCTAAGAAAACATAAGGTATTTTTTGGGGAAGACATTTTTGGTGTATTCAAAATTTTGGTCAAGTACGGGTAAATCCTAAAATAGTAGATTACATGTCAAGGCTGTTTAAGTGGGAAATGTCTCGGATGACGTGTAATTGTAGACAAACATGTGATCTGAGGCTTTTGCATATAACGACCGAAGTGTGTATATTATTTTTCTGCTCAACGGAGCCGGCAGGCGGCAACTTTCTTTAGCGCAGCGGCCGGCAAAGTTCTGTTTGCCGGTCGGAGGGCAGAAAATATATACTATTGATGATTTTTTTTAAAGCAGATTGACGTCATTTCATGCGTAAATCGTTTTATAGTATCGGATAGGAAAAATCTGAACAGTACAAGTTTAAGAAAACTATTTCTCATATTACGTCTACAGTAAGAAGTCTTCTACTGCAAGCAGAAATAATCTATACCGAAGAAGCATTCGTTCCGTCCGTCTGCCGTATAATATTGTCTCGTCTCTCAAAATATGTATATTTTCGTTCCTCTTTAAGGTCGTCGGAGAGGTTTGCTGGCGGCACGGGAGCTCTACTACCGGCCCGACACGGTGGGAGCGATAGTGGTCGCGTGCAGCGTGCTTGGCGGCGCGTATGAAGCCGCTGGAGCTGCAACGCGGCGCTCACGCCGGCCAGCACGCGGCGCCCGCGCACTCGGCGCAGCGTCGCGGCCGCGAGGCGAGGGCGAGGCTGATCGCCAACCTCGGCAGGCAGTAAATGTCGAGAGGCAAATAAATAAATATCATGGGACTATCGTACACGAATCGACCTAGTCCCGCGGAGAGCGAGATTACAGATTAGATTAAAGACACGTTTTCAAGTATTATTTAATGTCAACAGAATTGAGATTATCCGCTAGCTTATTAAATTATTATAAATACCACAATTAAACGAAATTAAACAATAAAACAGTTTATGATGTCACTGGTGCTATGCTTCAGTATACATATTGTTTCTGCACAGTGATAGAAATGAAGTTTGTTTGTACATTGTATTACTTGTACTAAAAATAAATAAATGAACAGTATATGCATAGATTTTTATTTTGAACCTACAAACAACTCTTGTATCTGTCTGTCGCCGCGGGCCGTAATCCGTAATAATAAGTACAGTCAAGGTAGAAGAAATAGATGCGCGTAAATTGCAATAAATATGAATACACGACAAAATTATAATAAAGTCGTGGATACATACTTTTGCACTCTGTCCGCATCTATGTTTTTTTACCTTGAATGTACCTTAACGCACCATCAAGTATTTTTAACCAACTTCAAAAAAGGAGAAAATTCTCAATTGGCCAGATTTTTTGTATGTAATTTACTCGATACCTCCGAGAATCATGAACAGATTTTCAAAAATCATCAATTTTAAAAGTTAGATTCACCTGTACCGATATTTCTTTATAATACAATTTGATATGTAGGTCCAACTTCTAAAAAAAGGTCAATCGCCGAATCCAGCTCTATTGGGCAGCGTTCGGGAAACAAGAACTTTCTTTTCGTCCGACTCACCTCAGTGACTCAAGATGAGTCTTCAATTAGCGTGGAGTTATAGATGATTTACGGTGCGGAAACGTGGTCCTTCACCATCGAACTCATCTCAAAGTCCCTCGACGAGCTATGGAGAGTGCTAAACTTGGAGAAGGAAATGGACCAAATTCAGAAATGGAAATCCGTATATGAACTGAATTCACCGACATAGTCCTCCGGACTCGGACTAGCAAACTGAAGCATTGGGCACGGGCAGGGCCATCTGATGAAAGCAAAATGTCCTCGAGTGGAGACCATGGTTTGGCAAACGCAGCGTAGGACGTCCACCCACAAGAACAAGACGGACAAACTACTTTATGGAGATTGCCGGGAGACGCTGGCTGCAGGTCCAAGTAGCTTCCAACGGTTACATATGAAGGTCCAGAGAGGAGGCCTATGTTCAATTAAATAGTGGAGGTCTTATGGCTGAGATGATAGTGATGATGATCGAAAATGAATTTTTTTTCAAAAACTTTAAGCATTATTATATAAACAATATAGGTAACCGATACTGATATAAGTATTTACTAAAATCGAATTTTGACGTTCCATGCTTATAGGGTTCTTAAGGCAGGTATTTAGTTAAGCATAGATCCTAAATCTGTATTTAAAATAAGCATTTAGTTAGTACAAAAACAATCATCATATCCTAAGTCTTATATAATTATGAAAAAAAAAACATCAATTCTATTTTATTTTAACGTGCACCTATCTACTTTTTTGAGAAATCGTTGAATGAATTGTAAAACTCATTTTAGGTATGTTCTCATAGGAATTTACATAGATAATGATTGATTGGTATGTATTTTAAGGTATTTTTCTTTGAAACTCACTTGGTTTTTAGGATTCCATAATAAGCAAGGAACCCTTATAGTTTCGCTATGTCCGTCTGTCTGTCCGTTCGCAGTTTAGCTCAGTGACCGTTAGTAAGTACTGGTAGTAATTTGCATTTTGGTTAGGTACATATTAGTCATGCAGGCAAAGTGGTAAATGTGTGAAATAAAAAAGAAAAAAACTAAAGACAGAAATAAAACAGTTAAGGGAATAATATATGTATATTTTAAAAATGTATTTTTTTATCTTCTTCCATATTTTTTTTCCAATAATCGACAATAAACAAATAGTAAGCCAGTTTCAATGGAATTTGCTGTCTTTGACACATATCGTGAAACACGTAAATTTATTTTTATATTAATACTAATAAATATCAATAATTTTAACTATACATGTTTGTGAACTTAAGGTTTTAAGTTGGTGATAAGACCAAACTTGTGTTCTGAAAGTGCTTGATTACAATGATTATGAAATATTTTAAATTATGCGCAGTCTTGATCGACGCCTTTCCGTTCTTCTACTGCCTGAAAAGAAAATACGTATAATCATTAGTTACATCAAGAAGTGTGTAATCCACTTCAGGCCATGATGCATATTATGATATTCTTAACACACTTGCGAGCAAAAAATAAAATTTAATACAATATAATATTAAACATTGGAATAAAATTTCTAGGAATATAGGACCTCTCTAACTACTACGATGACAATAACAGGTTTGTTCAGAACTTAGAACCAAGTGATTATCAGTTTTTTAAGGCATCTGGATAAAAGTACATTATACTGATTTATGTGCTTTATTTATTGGAAGAGTAATCAGACCGTAATCAGGGACTTAGCTCATTGATAGTATGATTGGGTATGGAGAAATGAGTCATATCTTACTGGATGGTCGCAGTTGCTTTTCTTCTCTGGCCTCGGCTCCTTCGCCATGCACCACCTGCTGTTGTAGTGGAGCAGCATAGAGGTGGTCCATATCCAGCACCACTTCCTCTTCATAGAGCTGCTGCTGCTGTTGTACAGCCTCATGCACCTGAGTAAGTAATTGTTAGTTTGTCCTAGGTATATGTACCTATATAGGCGTCTACAACTATGAATGTAACGTCTCCGATTGTAATAAGCTTCATAATAACTAGAAAAATGTGTATTACGCGATTTTTTTTATATTTTTTATGGGATTTATTTTAAAGACATATGAAAACTAAGATTTAATAAGCTAGAAGACATTTTCAAAATATTTTGATTGATGAGAGTATTGTGGCTGCAGGTAAGTTTTAAATTGTGAAGCAAGGAGTCAATTTAATTTTGTAATCGGAGGCTTTTAAGTGTATTCAAAAAATAAATTAATTATTTCTATGACTGATGACATTGACAGGTCTCTTATAGCAATAGTATTAACAAACAAACGACAAAAGAATTAATAGCTCTTGTGAGTTGTAGTTACTTTACTACTTCTAAGACATAAATCTTACATAGAGAACTTTGCAGGTGCGATGATTAGCATAATGCTAATAACTAGAAATTTCCCAAAAATAAAAACTGAATGAAATGCAATACCTGAAACGGATTAATGAAGGCCTGGGTCTGGCGACCGCCAAAACCTTCTCCCATAATTGCCAACACCTGGAGATCTATTTCGTTGAGTTTAGAGGACAACCACCAGTCCCAGTGGCCACACGGTTAAGCTCAGCCGCTCTGCCTTTGGCAGTATATTTTTTATCCGCCCACACCTATTTAAAGAGAAGCCAAGCTACAAACACAAATTCAAAACGAAACTAACCAAGAAGTAAATGAGAGAAAAATGTTTACTGCAATATAAATAATTTTCAAGAAATAAAATCTTAAGTTATGGAAAATAGTATTTTTTACCTTTTGCCATTGTGTGGCATTTTTACTGCCCAATTGAGGCCCATTGAAGGTCTCAGTGAAAGGTCATAAGTGAGTGGTCTCAGTCCCATCGCCGTTTGGACTCTGTGCGACCCTCAATAATCTCAATATGCCTGAGGTTGCCTTTCCCCAAATCTGGGTGCTTTGTTAAATAATCACAGGTGATGGTTAACTGGTGGCACGCTGTAAAAAATAAATAAAGACGGAAATTATATGTTATCAAAGTGAGCGAATTTAAAACAAAGAATATAAATTTAAAATAAAAAATCTCATTTTAATACGAAATTAAGTACTTAGTGCCTCAGTTTTTATACTTAAGGTTTAATTAATTGTTATACAAGATAATTATAGAGCTTTTCTTACGTTTATAAGCCGAAATCCTATTTTATATTTTAAAACTTTAATCTTTAATTAATGGTGACTGGCGACTGGTTTTGTACTTTTGACAACTTTGACACTTGCGTTCATTTGATGCTTATTTTAACAAGGAACGAAAAAAATCTAATTAAGCGTGAAAATGAGTTAAAGGAGTAGTATTTAGTATCGCATCATATTATCCGTTCATAATTTTAATTTTTAACAATTTCTTTAACCTATTTTATGTTAATTACTACTTTACCGGTTTTTGATCGCAGCGTGTGATGAAAGTGTGATGTCGACTTAACGGTAGTTAACGGAACGTTCATTATTTTCATTCACGTCATAGATTCGTCCGAAAGAAGTAGAATCGAAGTAATTTCATGGTAACGTTTTCAATTCTCTTTCGTTCGATTTTAGTTTCGGACGAGCTTGTTTCGTTCGATGTTCGCGGTAGGGCCCCAGGGGCGCTACCGCGAAACACGTAGTTCGTTAATTTCGAGGCTCATCTGTCAAAACGCTACTCGGAAACTCTTTCGTTCTTGATTGCGGCCACGAAGTACGTGAATGTAACGAAGTCGGTCCGTAAACGCTACCACGAAAGGCAATATGCGGAGTTTTTGACAGTACTTACTACGTAAAGAAACGTCAAATATGCCGGCAACTATTGAGCTAACGTCCTTCTTTCGATGATCTCAATGTTGCCGAAACACGCCACTTTTTCATTTTCTCACGACTTTTATAATAGTAAATAAGTCTTTAATTTTAGTGATTTGTTATGATCTCGAGCTTAGAAAAAAAGAGTAAATATATTGCTTTGCACGTGTTTTAGAAACTTCATTGAAAACTATGTTTCGAAGCGTGATTCACGGTTTTTGTAATTCATCACATGGTAATTATTCGATCATTATGATTATGACATTTATGACCGTTATGACATGATATCGTCATTGTGTCGTTGTCGTATGTGAGTATTGTGCGTTGCTTTCGTTGTTTTCGAGATATTTTTTTCTGTTGTATTTGGTAGGCGTTTTGAATACTAACAACAAGGCGGAATTCGCTGCGTAAGTAGTAAACGTGTTTTAATGAAATACGTCTTATGTTTAGGAGATAGAAAGCACCTAACGAACGGTTTACAATCGCGATATTTAGTTTTAGTAAAAATGGCTGCAAGATTGTTCATCTTACAAGAAGCTTTGGATGAAGAAAGAAGGGAACAGGCTGCTCGGAGACGGCATACCCGGGAGACCTCAAAAATTATTCATTTGCCTGACCCAGAGTTCATCAACACCTTTCGGGTCACCCGGGAGGTGTTAGAAACTCTGTGCGCCGATGTGGTGCCCTTGATGCCGCCCCAATGGCATAGCCGTGGAATCGACCCTGTGGATAAGGTAAAACATTTCTGAATGTGTATTTATATGGCCAAAAAACTAGCCTAAGTATACTGAACATTGGTGCTGTAATGAGAATGAGACTTAATACCTAACATTTAAAGGTCTATAGTATAGGTTTAGAAGGTTCACATAGGTATGTGATATTAGCTCTAGTGAAAAGGCGGGTGCCTTTCCACAAGAACTAACCTGAATGTATATTCATGATCTGAAATTGGTAATCATAATATTCATAATACCTACACAATCCTTATATGTTCTTTACCTTTACCACTTAAACCCTACCACTTAGCCATAGATGGGCACATAGGTATTATTGACAAAACAACAATTATTTTTATTAGGTGTAGTGATCATAAAATTGATATAATTTTTTAATGTTAACATTTTTTTTTACAGATTTTAATATCATGAAAGTTTTATGGTAGGGGCGATTACCAGGGTGGAGTGGGGCGAGACCAATGGGTGCCGATGTCCCAACAAGCGGTATCAGAGTGCCTAAAAGAAATTACTACTGCCTTAAACGACCCATCTCTGACACATAGGCATATCCAATTCCCCCAAACACAGGCAGCACGGGGTTCCATTAAAGCAGGGTAAGTACATTAACTTCTTATTTAATTTTACAACAAAAAATTCTATGTGTGCGAGTTGTAAGCAGATAATTAATAAGTAGCAGGGGGGTTTCTCTTGCATTGGAATAAATAGAGATCAGTGGAGTCAATATTATAACAAAAAACTAAAGTAACTAAACATTACAATAAACAAATACTATAAATAGAATACATTTTAATGTTACATGGTTACACCCTAAAATAAAACAACTCAGACATAACTTAATGCCCGTATTCGTAAGAAACTTCTTTTAAACCACATATTCTTGAATTTAACTTGTCAGTGGGGATACTTGTGAAGAGCTAATATGCAAAAGTATGAGGTGGTTTTAGTGACAATGGTGATTGCTTTCCCTTAGAGTATGGTCAAAGGCGCCTAGCCTTGTGAGGGATTGCATATACCCGAGAAAATTGACTGGTGGTTGCTAAGACCGAGTGGCCAAGCGAATCGGCATCAGATCTTGGTCTATTTTTCTTTGGTATATGATATCCAATATCTATAATTTATACAGTATTAAGTAGTGTGATAACTGGGAAAAATATAAAAACGCTAATCAAAATATTTACTAATAAAATAGGTAATTTGATTTGAATGTCACAAATAAATAAGATCCAGTAAATAAGAAATTGTATTCAAATGTTATAAGTTTATACATATACAATTGCGTAATGAACAGTTTCATACAAGAATCTTATTTTGCAGATTTTTCAATTTGGAATCCCGGGAGTGTGTGGCGCAATAGACTGCACCCACGTGGCTCACCACAGACCACATGATTTTGAGGAAAGGTTTTTCAACCGTAAACATTTTCACTTGTTGAACGTACAGATGGTAAATAATATTATTTTATTACCTAGAATACCATACATAACTTCCACTCGACATCAGAAAGGCACAGACTAAGTTCACCTTCAAGCGGATATTATGCAAGAATTCATCTGACAAATTGTGTGATTGATTATTTGCATGGTATTACTTTGTTGGTAGCAGAGATCGTACGATTTCCAGCATTTTTGGTGGAATATGGTATATTATAAAAAGTATTGATGTAAGTGCATAGTATTGGATACATCTTCAAGTATCTAGATATTTTCTTTTTTTTTTTCGAATACAAAAGCCTGCACCATACAAACCTTTATTTTAGCCCAATGGTTGACTGGTAGAGAATGCCTTAAGTCGTTAAGTCCGCCATAAGTACTTTTTTATTGTGCAATAATGTTTAAATAAATAAATATAGGGTGGGCCAGTGATAAATTCACTTTTGTCTCGATCTCCTTTGTTAAAATGCATTTATCATTTGCCCACCTTAAACACATGTATTCTTAATGTATATACAAAACTTTCGAGTACCAAGTGTGGCCTGCAAATACATCATTATTCATCATCATCATCATCATCATCATCATCAGCCTATGTTAGTCCAGTGCTAGACGAAGGCCTCTCCTATTAAACTATGCGTATAGACGCATTAGGAGGTAATTGTCCATAATCGCCACGCTGGGCAAGCGGATTGGCGATCGCAGTAATGGGATCGCAGTATGATGACCCTGCTACCCATCATCAATCTTGTAGAATGGTCAGTGATCCTTCAATCCCTTAGTCGGCTCTTACGACACCCACAAGAGGAGTTGGGGTGGTGACAAATGTATTCTTACTGCCGTCACCACACGGCAACATCATTCAACATCATCATTATTACTTCATTCTAATTGGGTACAAAAAAAACTGTATCTATTATCTATAGCTATTTCATTATTAATTTGAATATGGTTTGAAAAATAGTCAAAGGAAATAACTATAATTTGAAATTCGGTTTCAGATTTGCGACGACCAAAATCAAATATTAAACGTTGACGCATCGTATGGCGGTGCGTGCCACTCACGACGCGTTTATATGGGACAACAGCGTCATATGCGACCATTTCGCTGAGCTGAGTGGTACTGGCGAGACGGCATACCTTTTAGGTATCGTTTGCTCTAATAATTATTATGGGATAATAGGGTGTTTCATTTTTCAAAATTGTGAAATTTTCTCTGACTTTGCTCACGCCCTAAGTTTCTCTGATATAAAAATGATATATTTCAAATTTTATTGAGATTGGATAACGTTTAGAGGTTGCACACTTTTGAAAGTGGAGCCAAAGCCCCATACATTACGAAAAAAAATACTTTGTTATAAATTCATAAAAAATAATGAACCAACACTAAAATTACTTGGGAAAGTAGATTCTATCGTCAAATATAAAAAAAGGATTTTATTCTTTAAGCACGTGTGTGAATTTACTTTAACCTTAATATGGTATTATTTATAAAGTAACCTAGATCCCGGTTTTTTTTCTTAATTTTAGGCCATAATTGGATGTTTATATATAGTACACTAATCTATTATAGTTATGAATGTAGTAAAACACTGGGAATTAGGTTTTCATAAAAGTGCCCTATAAATATTTTTTAGAATTTATTCCTACTTCCAAAGAATAAGTTCTCATTTTTAATATATTATGACATTAAATTCGACTTGTCCATTCTTTTTTAGTGTTGGTTCATTATATTTGTTTAATTTATAAAAAAGTAATTTTTTTCGTAATGTATGGGGCTTTGGCTTTACTTTCAAAAGTGTGCAACCTTTAAACGTTGTCCAATCTCAATAAAATTTTTATATATATCATTTTTATATCAGAGAAACTTAGGGCGTGAGTAAAGTCAGGGAAAATATCACAATTTTTTTTTGCCCATACAAAAGTGAAACACCCTATGGAATAAGAACTAATATTAATACATGTAAATACATTTCATGACAATACGAGTGTAGTTAAAATAAGAACGAAACTACATCGATTAGAGCTTACTGCGGACCCTTAACACTGTAGGACAGTACGCCTACAGTCGTTCGCGATTTAGGCTTAACGACGGTTAGTTGAAAGTAGTGTCCCTCAATTTATTAAGAAGTAAATAAACAAATCTCATCTTAATCTATGCAAATATTGCACTGAGAAGTTTGTTTTCCTGCTACGTACGCACGTTCATGTCGCTCCTATTTTTTACGCCACGCGGTTTAGGATTTTGAAGATACACTTTTTAAACCCTCTTAAGTAATTTGATGTTACAAATTTTAGGTGATTCCGGGTATCCCCTGCGGGAGTACCTGATGACCCCAGTTGACGGCGCCGCAGAAGATTCACCGGAAGGCCGTTATAATGAAATTCAAAAGAGAGCGCGGTCTACTATTGAGCGGACGTTCGGTATATTGAAAGGTAACATATATTTGGATTTAAGACACTGGTCTCACCGCGAGCTACTAAGCTATGAACTATGAGCTATAAACATGAACAAAATATATGCACTCCCGTGTAAATAAAAGAGACAGG
>JALPQI010011767.1:0-42281 GCA_025490895.1 Thaumatotibia leucotreta
ATTTTCCAAAGAAATATTCTTGTGAATAATTGACTCAAATACAATACACTCTATTGTTCTATACGAACAACAGAGATGGCGCGTTAATCAATGTCGTTGTTTGTGGAAATTAAAACTTCCTTTTTCCCATTTCTTAACTCGGTGTGGTGTACAATTTTTTTTTGTCTTCTATACCGTCGTCCCTTATCATCTCATTGTCCACTTCCTTCTCATTCATTTTCTGTATATCAGTTTCCGAATATAATATATGTATAACATTAATAGATAGTTTATACACTCATTATGTATTTTACTTTACTGTTGTAGGTAGATATTTATCTTATAATGCATATTGCATGCTGTGTACATTTTACGGGTAAACTTAGAAAGTCATGCTTTTCTGCACGTGTGTAGAAATTAAGTTTCATAACACTTAATTGCTTTTAATTAGGTTTTTCCTTAACTTACTTACCTACGAGTATGTCGGTTTTTCGCGTTTAAAGATCATCGAAGCTCGAGCAATAAAAGGCCCACTTTCTACACTGGTGTCATAAATAACTATTTTGTTGACCGTTATGCAGGTATTTTTCATCACACTCGCTGTCGAAGCGCGCCATATTGCTTGCGCGCGTAAAGGGAGTAATAGAAAAGTGAAAATCCCTAGGGAGTAATAGAAATGCCAGTACATCATTTAATAATATTATGTCTTAAAACTTATTTTCGTAAGCGGTAAGCGGAATACTTTTTTTTTTGTTGACGCAGGGGAGAATGCATTTACGCATCATCAACACGGGTTGGGGGAGCCCATGATGGTATGTGGGGCTCGCTCCTCCGGGAGAAGAATACCCACTAAACTCCCCTGCGACGTTACTCTCTTCCGTTATGGGGAGCAATCTTGGGATCGTGTACATTCTACCACGATGCTCCCCCGACTGTCCCGGCTAGTATACCGGGAATACCCTCGCGCTTGAGGTGGGTTGGCAACGCTGCAACCCTTCCCTCAGACATGCAGAGCCTACGATAGTGGGTCCCCCGCCCACAGCTCTACTGGGGAAGTTGACGGCTGATGAACAGTGCTCGTCTCCTTCCCCTCCGTCTGCGCCGGAGTGGTAATGCGTCAGCTGAATCCTCTCGTTGTCGTTCCGCTTCCTCCTTCCTTAGCATAACTTTTTCACAAAAGTTGCTGCACGCTTTCCAGGCTCTCTCACTCTCAAGCATTTGAGCTACGACACTGTGCAGCAAGCGATCGTTAACTCCAAGAGCCCTTTCCATTTTCCATCTTTCGGCCGCCCAACTGGGACATTCAGCGAGCGTATGCTGAGCCGTGTCATCGTCATTCCCACAGTGATGACAAACCGTGGTTGGTTCACGTCCTATTCTGTGCAGGTAATGGCCGAAACATCCGTGTCCGGTCATTACCTGTGTCAGTCTATAGGTCTGGTTGCCATGTTTTCGCTCAAGCCATTTGTTGAACGACGGTAAGAGTGCCGCTGTTGTATATGTCCCATACTGAGCATCTACTAACTGCCGTTTCCACTTGTCCCTCTCTTTTCTTAATGCCTCCTTTCTCCTCGCTTCCAATTCCCTTGGGGCTAGTCGCTCTTCAGCCTCTCTGTTGGCAATCCTCTCCTGGTACCGTTCCGCTAGTGTTAGTGCTTCTAATTCCCAGGGCATAACTGCAGCTAGAGCACATGCGGCTGAGTATGCAATCGTCGAGTATGCGCGGACTATTCTCTGGGCTATTACTCTTTGTGGCCTACGGAGGAGAGCCCTCGTTTTCGATGTCAGCCTCTCTGCCCTTATCGGAGATCCATATAGCGCCATGCTCTTGACTACATTAGCGAAAAGGCGCCGACACGGAGCTCGAGGACCTCCGATACTTGGCAATAAGCGTCCCAACGCAGACGCAGCGCCTATAAGTCGAGGAGCTAGGTTCGTGAAATGCTCTCGAAAGTCCCACGGTAAGCGGAATACTAACTCGAGTCATAAAAGCCCTCCGCCTCGGGCTTCTAACACTCTCGTTAGTAATTCCGTACTTACCGCCCTTGATGCACAATGTACCTACTATTGTTTGTATTCGTGTGATTGCTAAGCGTTATACCTGATCCTATTATACATATGTAAGTAGTGTAAGTAGTGATGTTTTTCTATGTTGGCAAGTAATTTGAACATTAAGTAAGTTTTTTGCCTAACACTTTATGTTGTAAGAATTATTTAGATTATTCTACAATAATAGTATAAGCGGAATAGGGTATCAAGACAAACCACATTGGTTTAATGATACTTTTAAGGAAAGTGTATAATATTTTTATTAAATTATGTCAATAAATAAATAATAAAAACATAGGTTCAGTCGAGGAAATTGAATGTTTAGCACTTTGCGGTTCAAGTTAATTTGGTTGTAATGTATGTACTAAGACGTCCAATGTAAAGTGAGCCATAAACTGCTAAACATTCAATTTCCTCGACTGTACCTAGTCAATTTATTACTTACAACAATTTATTATTGTCCATGTATTTTATTAGTATGAGGATTGCTGATTATTAGTATGAGGACTACGTTTGCGCGTAGAGATAATATTATAATGTTCTATCTCGGTGAATAAACTACGAGTAGGTATATTGAATGATATTTAATAAATCGGTGTCTTGATATTTACATAATGGCAAATACCTTTCGTAAGTTTACACAGGCGTTATATTTAAAATTACTATCGCGACATTGCTAATTTTAACGACATTAAAACATTATTGACGGATTTCGCATATAACTATCAATATGTCTCCAGCAAAGTAATTAACCGATAAGACGTCTGTACCTACCAATTTTTATCACAATTAAGATTGGAGTAAGTAAACATTTTCATGTTATTCTTTCGCTGGACATTCTTTGAGAAGGATCTAAAATGTAAGCTGTCCATTTCTATTTTTTCTATTACGATTTTTTTTATTAGATATGTTTTGGTTACCCAGTTGGTTAAAAGAGTGATCATACCGTGAAGCCAGAAGCTCGCAACAACGATGATTTAATTTAATAAAAGCTACGAGTATAGTGCAGTTTAGTCTATATTTGGTATTTAATAGAAAAACTTGCAGTAAATTGTTTTAATATTTATATGGTGTAACGTGTTATTAATGTGCATAAATTACTTTTTCTTAGGTTTTGTGGAAAATAATCACAAGCACATAAGAATTAAACCAATATTAATTTCAGTAGGTATACTTAGACTACTTAGAGGATTGTAGCCATCCTTACCCATGTTTTTAAAATGGGTTTGAGGGCGGTGCTGCCCATAGCCACAAGTAGTCTTACCCACATTGTCTTACATTAGACTCAAAAAACCTTTTTTTTTTCAGGGCCGAAGAGCCAACAGTCATCACAGTCTGCCGATTGACTTACGAAGTCATAGCAACTCTGATAAGGATTATTTTCGAGCTGTTCCGCGGTATTTATCTGACGTTCTTACCGCGTGCTCCAAAGGATGTCTCGGGAGATGTTGTACTGGTAAGTAATCATGTAATATTATGTTAAAACCTTGCTATAGTTCTCTTTTCTACGTACTCTATCTGTGTGTGTATAGTCTAGCCTCTATAGGTACGTGTAGGTTAGGTACAGTCAAGGGCATTAATATATATACACTTCTCCTTACTGATCCCTTACAAATGTGTCTATATATTAATGCACTCGACTGTACCCTATAGTTGCCGATTTCGAAGAATGAACATTTTGACAGTTTAGAATTGAGCCTTATGTATATGACGTTAAGACTATCGGAAAAATTGTGAGCCTAACCCTCATATTAATAAGAATTAGTCTATAACTGGCAAAACTTCATTCTTAGAAATCGGCAACTATATAGTTGCCGATTAATATGACCGGCAAAACCTCTGACCAGATGAAACTAAATACAGTTTAAGTTTTAAAATGCCTACCTACTTCCTCCTCGTCTTATCATTCGCCACTCATTGCTCATGCAATTTTAATCATATACATTGTACACCTTATTCATATACATAAAGTAAAGATTGTAATGTAATGTAATTGTAAATGCTGTTGAGAAATGTAAAAAAATTGATAAGGGAAGAGCGGCGCCTCAGAACGGCCCAGAGAACTTTTTGCTTACCGGGCGGCTCCATCCTCTATATCATAGCCATGTATGGTAATCAATACCGTCTTTACCATAAGGGCACAAGAGGCACGTGCCCAGGGCCCCCATCTTCAAGGGGGCCCCCGGAAACTCGACAACTTTCCTCACATTTATTCTCATGTTTACTTTCGAAAGGGGCCCCAAAATCCTTGGGTGCCCACCATGCAATGTTTATGTAATAAATAATTTGGAATTTTTGAATTTTGAACATTGGATGAGACGACCTTATTTGTCGAGTATGTAACTATCAGTACCAAAACAGTCACTAGTGTCATCAAGGCTGATACCTATAGAAAATGATGATTAAATCTTGATTAAAACGCACGTGTATCATATCATTGATTGATGAGTTATTATAAGTAGTAAATTGTTATTCAGAACTATTGTTTTGAATCTGTTACTTCTAGCTAGACTTATCAGCAGACATTAGATCCGTTTCAAAGATTATGCAAATAACAGCATCATTAAGTAGGTACTTTATGTCAGTTTCTCGACACCTTGTTTACTATTTAGATGGATAATTAATGTAATGACATAAACCTAACCCTGAGTGGTGAGGGCAGCAAGAATACATTTATCACCACCCTAAAGGCCCGGCCACGACATTGGTGGAGTTGGAGCGGGATGCCGATATGGGAACTCCCTCTCGCACGTATAGTTTTCCGCTAAGCCGGTCTCCTTAGACCAATGTCGTGGCCGCGGCATAACCCTACCCGCGGGTGTCGTAAGACTCGACTATGGGATTTAGCCACTGAACATTCATTTATTGAAGATTGTTGATGGTCAACAGCATCATCATAAAATACACACTATTACGCATAGGAGAGGAGTTTGTCCAGCAGTGGGTTGATACTGTTACGCCGGTGGTATGATAAAAACTACAAATATGATTTTAGACACGTTAGAAGCGTTTTCAGCAGGCTGAAATGCGTTTTCAGGCCGTTTCAGAAGGTCCTCTTTCACATACTACAAAATCAAATATTCACCCCAGATACCGTCGTTTTCAGGCGCCTGAAACATGGTTTCAGGCCGTTTCAGGATACCCTCTATCGGATGGCGCATTAACCTGAAAACCCGTTTTCAGGCGTTTTCAGGACCCCTTTTGGGCCTCTCAAGTACAAATCGGTATATAGCTAAATTTCCCATAGGAGTGAAAGAGAAAGCACTATTAGATAGAGACAGCACGAGAGAATGTTCTGGAAGGATGTGAACGAGACAGCTATAGAGAGAACATTCTCGACGGGTGTGAAAGAGAAACCTGTAGAAAGAGACAGCGATACCCTAGAATGTTCGCGCACGGGCCCTACCGACCGACCTGACTCGGGAACTTTCTAGAATCGAATTATCTCGTACTTTGTAGATTTGTGTGGCTTGTATAAAAGCCCAGTATGACCCGGCCGAAGGAGTAGTTTCAATCGAGACAGCGAAGAGATAACATTAAGAGCGAAGACTGCGAATCTACGGCGAGTTTGAGAGTGTAAAAGTGTACAAGTGTGAAGTGTCAGTGTGTGATTAGTGTTTTAGTTTAGTGTTTGTTCTTTTAACTAGTAATTAAAGTATCAGTTTTAATTAGTGGCTTGTTTATACATTTTCTATAGAAAACCCACCCCACGAACGTAACATTTGGTGTCAGAAGCGGGATAGAAAATGGGTATAACGCCACGTGACAACGAGACCGAGCCAAAAGGAGTTGTGACCCGGAGCCAAACTGCACGTGAGGAACCTGCAGCGCAGGAGGATATTGCAGTACGTGAAGAGCCTCCAGCATGTGAGGATACTGCATCTAAGCCCGGTCCGTCTGGCTTGCAGGCTAAGAGTACTCAAGACGCAGACCTCGGTACTATTCTGATTCTCCTGAAGGAGCAGTCGCGGAAACAAGAAGGACAGTCGCGGAAACAAGAAGATCAGTCGAAATTGATTCTTCAAGAGTTGCACAAGGCTGCTACTGAATGGAAGCAAGAAATGTACGAAGTCCAAGGGAAGCTCAGTGACATGGAGAACAAGATTCATGTTGTAGAGGAAGCGGTCGAGCGTCGCTTCCAGAAACTTGAATTAAAAGTAGCTAGTGGCATCAGTACCACCGGCATATCACCTGAGATATCTGTGCCGAGAGGTGGAAAATTTAAGGCACCTCCTTTTGATGGTACATCTTCGTGGGCGGCGTACAAGCTACAGTTTGAGTCTGTGTCCAAAGCAAACGGTTGGAGTAAGGAGCAAGCGATGACGGCTCTGACGCTGGCACTTCGTGACGAGGCTCTTACAATTCTAGAAGCTCTTGGAAAAGAACAAACTTATGACCGGCTTCTAGAAGCATTAGAAGCCCGTTACGGAGACAGTCATCTAGAACATGTCTACCGAGCTCAGCTGAAAGACAGAACGCAGGGACGTAATGAGACATTGCAACAATGGGCCCTGGAAATTGAAAAGTTGGTCAGAAAGGCATACCAACGTTCAGCTGACTCCTTAATAAAAACCATGCTGGTGCAGGCATTTGTTGATGGGATCCGAGATTTGGAAGTAAGGGCGGCAGTACGACTAGGGCACCACGAAAGCCTTAAGGATGCCGTAGCTCATGCCCTAGAAGTTGAAGCTGTACGCCAAGATCCATCAAGATCGTATAAGCTACGTGAGGTATCTGCTAGGGAGCCGTTTGCACCTCGTCGGGAGTTTGGGCCACGATGTTACCATTGTGGAGAACGTGGCCATATACAAACTAGTTGCCCGAAAAGAAGCAGCAGGAGAGAACGGGATGAATCCCCTGTGACCAGAAATAAGGGCTCTGTACGACCAGAGCCGCAGCAGGGAAACGAGTAAAAGCCAGGATTAAGGGACGAGTGCTGGCTGGAGGGCGAAATGTCCCAGTAGTGATCTCACAAGTCAACGACGGGAAGAGTCTGGTCGTCAAGGGAGAAATTGGTGGAATACCATGTAACCTTACTATCGACACCGGAGCTTCTCGGACGGTGATTAATTCCTGGCTTCTAAAACACCTGACTCGAGGTCATGTAGTCCAACCGAAGCATCTACAGCTGCTTACAGCCACTGGCCAGCATATTCCCATCAAGGGGGAGACAGGAGTGGATTTAAGAATCGGCAAGCACATTTATCGGCATAAAGTGATTGTTGCCGACATAATTGACGACTGTATTATTGGACTAGATTTTATGAGGTGCCATGGTTATAAAATTGACATGGAAGTTGGAGTCCTGAAAACTAGAGTTGATGAGGTTCCTATGGAAGGAGGAATTAGTGGGAATGTTTACTGCTCTAGAAGAACTGTTCTCCTACCAAAGGCACAGGTTCTAGTCCCAGTGCGTTTACCAGGAACATCAAGTCAGGGAGGTCGTCGATGTGTAGTTGTAGAAAAAGTATCCAACGGTAAACCATGGATGGCAGCTCGTACGGTGGTTACAACTTCACCTGCAGCATTTGTGAGAGTTCTCAACCTCAGTGATACCAAGTGTGTCCTTGACAAAGGTACTTTGGTTGGAAAATGTGAGGAACTCTCTTGGATACAAAGCTGTCAGGCTCCTACCAAGGATAAGGAATCTGAAGATTCTTTGTTTCCCACGGACATAGAAGGGTTGTTGGGCGAATCAAGAAATGATCTCACTCAGGAAGAGCTGGTCAAAGCACGTCAGTTATTGTTGCGGTATAGCAATGTATTCTCTGCGCATGACAGTGATATCGGAAGAACTGGCGTAGTCCAGCATGAAATCGACACTGGTGAAGTGATGCCCATTCGGCAGCGACCTCGACGAGTTCCAGTGGCACGAGAAAAGGAAGTTGAAGAAATGATCGAGGAGATGAGACGGGGCGGCATCATTGAACCTTCGACAAGCCCTTGGTGTTCCCCCGTGGTTTTGGTAAAGAAGAAGGACGGCACTATGAGATTCTGTGTCGATTACCGCCGACTGAATGATGCGACTAAGAAAGACAGCTATCCATTGCCTCGAATCGACGACACTCTAGACACTTTAAATGGAATGAAATGGTTTTCAACGTTGGATTTAAAGAGTGGGTACTGGCAGGTCGAAATCAAGGATAAGGATAAAGAGAAAACTGCTTTTTCAACTGGTAAAGGACTCTGGCAGTTCAATGTTATGCCTTTTGGTTTGTGCAACGCACCGGCAACATTCGAGAGGTTAATGGAACAAATATTAGGTAGTCTACTAGGAGATACTTGCTTGGTTTATTTGGATGACATTATCATCATTGGTAAAAACTTCGATGACCACCTTAATAAATTGGAGCAAGTATTGTCTAAGCTACGAGAGGCAAATCTGAAACTAAGCCCAAAGAAATGTTCGCTCTTCAAACAGAAAGTCAATTATTTGGGACATGTGATTTCCAAGGACGGCATCCAGACAGATCCTGAAAAGATCAGCGCTGTAAAGGATTGGCCCATACCGAGGGACAAAACTGCTGTACGTGCTTTCTTAGGACTTTGCTCATACTACAGGAGATTTGTGAAGAACTTTTCGGATATAGCAAAGCCATTGCACGAACTAACGGAAGAAAAGCGACAGTTCGACTGGACTCAGAGATGTACAGAAAGTTTCAACAACCTCAAGCAAAGACTTTACGAAACGCCAATACTAGGATATCCAGATCCAGAAGCGGACTTTATTGTGGATACTGATGCCAGTAATACAGACATTGGAGGAGTATTGTCACAAAAGAAGGGAGATAATGAGGTGGTAATCGCTTACTTTAGCAAATCATTATCAAAGCCAGAAAGAAATTATTGCGTCACTCGGCGGGAACTGCTGGCCGTTGTTAAGACGTTACAGCATTTCAGCAAATACCTGTTGGGGCGGAAGTTTCGGATAAGAACTGATCATGCTGCCTTGAAATGGCTGCTGGAGTTTAAAAACCCTGAGGGACAGGTAGCACGTTGGATCGAACAGCTTCAGGAATATGACTTTGTAATCGAACACCGCAGTGGGAAATCGCATGGAAATGCTGACGCCCTCTCTCGGAGGCCTTGCCCAGATGACTGCAAGCATTGTCTTAGACAAGAGGGCAAGGAATGCTTGAGGATGTTGCGAACAGACACAGTTAGTGAGGAGTGGAGCGATGAATCCATGCAACATGCACAAAAAGAAGACCCCGACATAAAGCCCATTTTTGACTGGGTTAATGCAGGCGTACCTAAACCAAAATGGTGTGAAGTAGCTCCGATGGGGACAGTTACAAAAAGCTACTGGGCGCAATGGGATAGTTTGGTCATGCATAATGGCGTATTATGCAGGAAATGGGAGTCAGCGAATGGGAAAGATGTCCACCTACAAGTTGTTGTCCCAAGGAAAAGAGTGAAAGAAGTTTTAGAAAGCTACCACAACGGTACTTCTGGTGGACACCTTGGAGTTAAAAGGACTTTAATGAAAATTCGACAACGATTTTATTGGATCCACTGCCGCGAGGATGTCGATGATTGGTGTAGAAAGTGTGTAAGCTGTGCATCAGTTAAAGGACCGCATACCCGAAGCAGAGGGGCGCTCAAGATCTACAATGTTGGAGCACCTTGGGAAAGGATTGCGTTAGATGTCGCAGGCCCGTTCCCTACATCAGACTCTGGAAATAAGTACATTCTTGTTGTGATGGACTATTTCACCAAGTGGCCTGAAGTGTTTGCTATTCCCAATCAGGAAGCAGTCACAATAGCGGAAAAGTTAGTCAATGAAGTAATTTGCCGTTTTGGAGTACCCCTGGAGATACACAGCGATCAAGGCAGGAACTTTGAATCTGCGGTATTCCAAGAGACCTGTCGAATCATGGGATTGCATAAGACAAGAACTACGTCATATCATCCTCAGTCCGATGGAATGGTTGAGAGATTCAATCAGACCCTGGAGAGACATCTTGCCAAGGTAGTCGAAAGTCACCAAAAAGATTGGGACCGGCATATCCCTCTCTTTTTGATGTCATACAGGTCCGCCACCCATGAAAGCACTGCAGTTACTCCCGCATATGCCAATTTCGGAAGAGAGCTTCGTTTACCTGCTGACCTCTTAACAGGACGACCACCAGATGCTCCGAGGTCTATAACAGAGTATGTGTGCGATCTAAGAGACCGGATGGATGACGTTTATAGTCTAGTTCGCGAGCACGGGCTTCAAGCTAGCACGAGGATGAAGACCAGGTATGACAGGAAGTCCAACCAAATTGGGTACGAGGAAGGCTCATTGGTGTGGCTACATAACCCTATGAGAAAGAAAGGAAAGTCTCCGAAACTGTCCCCGAATTGGGACGGGCCGTACAGAGTG
The DNA here is from genome assembly GCA_025490895.1 of Thaumatotibia leucotreta. NCBI lineage: Eukaryota > Metazoa > Arthropoda > Insecta > Lepidoptera > Tortricidae > Thaumatotibia > Thaumatotibia leucotreta. The sequence continues at coordinate 10,397 of JALPQI010011767.1, forward strand.
GTTACAAAGATCAATGACGTTACGTATCGGATACGGAGAAATTTACGAAGCCCATGCAAGATTGTTCACGTAGACCGGCTCGCCAAATACCACGGAAATAATGATGCTCGGGACGAGCATGTCTTAGGAGGGGGTAGTGTTACGCCGGTGGTATGATAAAAACTACAAATATGATTTTAGACACGTTAGAAGCGTTTTCAGCAGGCTGAAATGCGTTTTCAGGCCGTTTCAGAAGGTCCTCTTTCACATACTACAAAATCAAATATTCACCCCAGATACCGTCGTTTTCAGGCGCCGGAAACATGGTTTCAGGCCGTTTCAGGATACCCTCTATCGGATGGCGCATTAACCTGAAAACCCGTTTTCAGGCGTTTTCAGGACCCCTTTTGGGCCTCTCAAGTACAAATCGGTATATAGCTAAATTTCCCATAGGAGTGAAAGAGAAAGCACTATTAGATAGAGACAGCACGAGAGAATGTTCTGGAAGGATGTGAACGAGACAGCTATAGAGAGAACATTCTCGACGGGTGTGAAAGAGAAACCTGTAGAAAGAGACAGCGATACCCTAGAATGTTCGCGCACGGGCCCTACCGACCGACCTGACTCGGGAACTTTCTAGAATCGAATTATCTCGTACTTTGTAGATTTGTGTGGCTTGTATAAAAGCCCAGTATGACCCGGCCGAAGGAGTAGTTTCAATCGAGACAGCGAAGAGATAACATTAAGAGCGAAGACTGCGAATCTACGGCGAGTTTGAGAGTGTAAAAGTGTACAAGTGTGAAGTGTCAGTGTGTGATTAGTGTTTTAGTTTAGTGTTTGTTCTTTTAACTAGTAATTAAAGTATCAGTTTTAATTAGTGGCTTGTTTATACATTTTCTATAGAAAACCCACCCCACGAACGTAACAATACTTTACCCACCATTTGCACGATACTGCTCAAAACTGAACTCATCAAATCGCTTTCTATGACGACACATTCATCATTAATATAATATAACCTATGTTAAAAACTATGCTGACCAATATTTAGAGTAGGTAAGTAGTATCTCCTTTGATAAAAGTATCCCTGAGATTAGGTACTTGGCAGCAATTAAGTAAGAAAATGACACCTCTAACACAAAGCATCAGCTTAAAGATGTGTTCCATTGTTGTCTAAGTTCAACAGCCTACCGCATTCGGTAGTGACCCTGCCTTCGAAGCCAAAGGGTTACCGGGATCAAATCCCAGTAACAGAAGATGGAAGTACAAAATACAAAGAGTTTTGGAAATCCTTAATTCCAGCACGAACACATTTTAGTGCTATTATTGGCTAGTGTTTATTTCTAACAAATTGTTTTAATTCTAAGTCTGTAAGTTTTGTTATTGTACTTTTGGAGCATTCCATGGCCTGTCCCGTACAAACGCGTGTATATTCCAATAAGTAGTTACAGTTTTCCTCCGAGTTATTAGTTTTATATATTTTTTGATCAATTTTGACTCCTCTGAGCACAAAAGAGAACTTCGATGAACACACAATTTTGAGAAAAACAGTGTTTTTACGGGACATCCGAGGAATTTTTCACGGAATGCATCTTTTTCATGTTGGTCCATTTGTCATTCAGATAACCGGGGCAGGACATGGCATGGGGCGAGAGGTGGCTATCCGGTTCGCGAAGCTGGGTGCAACCGTTGTGTGTGTCGACATAAACAAGGATGGCAACCAGGAGACTGTCGATATGATCAAGGAGGCTAAAGGCACTGCGCATAGATTTGAGTAAGTTGGCTTTAATCTTCAGTCAAATCAAGCGAGGGTATAAACGCTGAGGAAGTATGATTTTCTAGTAGTATGAGAAATTAGAAAATATCTAGAAAACCCCAACCACGTCCATGCACGTGGTTGGGGTTTTCTAGATATTTACTAATTTCTCGTCACCTTTGTCAACATCATTGCCATCATTTATCGTGGTCAACAACAGCGTCGGTTTCATTTGGAGCCATTCTTCACATGAATACTAGTTAGCTATTCTTAATTCTTACCTCTTCTTAGTACTTGGTTCGGCGTTTATCGTGCTATGCGTCACTTTGCAAATGCTAGTTATAACGTGGGAAAGACGACAAACTATTAAAATCAAACCATCATAAGTCTACTAGAGACTATGGAGTAGACTATTCAGATCATCATTGGCGTCGGTTGTAAGGTAGGAGTGGATGACACTGTACCAATGAATGACTTTTATGCAATTTAATTGAAATATTAAGAAAACTGTTATTAATATGACCCAAAGACAGTATCCAGGCGACTAGTAGTGCAATTTGTGATTTTTGTTTTAAACCGTTCTTTGATATCTACAATACTTTTTTTTATAGACGTTTCTTGCGAACAGGTGCTTCGAGTTGCTTGTGCGTCGGTGTTCTTAGTGAATCTGCTAAGGCATTGCATTGTAAAAGTGAACATGTAAGCCTGGATTTAACGAATTTTTACAAAATGTTTACTGAAACTCCAACACTTTAAATGAATCTATTGATAATGTGTATTTAAAGTATATTATTTTTATTAGTTCAGTATTTTAGATGCATGTCATATACTGGAGCGAAATTATAGCATTTAGTAGTGGATGACACCCATGTCATTCACTCGCTCAAAATAGTAATTTTATGTATCTTAATTTGAATCGTATTTTATAGCTAAAGAACGTATATTTTAGTTATACTAAAAAACACAGGTTTCTATGGACTATGTGAGTAGTGTCTGACATATACTGTTTTTCTATGGAGATCGAGTGGATGACAGTGCGTCATGATATGTCATTCGTTGGGTCATAACTAAGTGTCATCCATTGGTTACAAGCATTTGTAATGAAAACATGTCCCTAAAATTATCTAACTATATCTATGACAACGTGAAAAAAGGTGAAGCTTGTACTAACTGTAAATAAACATAATTTGATTCGGCAAGCGATACTACAGCTGGCCCTATCTTAATTTCCTTAAAAGTAAAATCCAAAGAAGTCCCTACTACAAAAATACGTACCTATATAGACTGAAAAAAATATATTTTTCCAGCAGCAACGTATCTGAATACGAAAAATGGCAAAAATCGAGAGCAAGTACCAACGATGTGAAGAAAAAAACATATTTTAGTAGTTACTGTGTGTAGTAAAAATAGTTTTAATAACGCAATTGAACGTTTTGTTCAACATTTAATAAATATCTACCTCGTTTTAGTTATTTTTTTATTTTATAAGTTTACCAGTAGCATAAACTTATCAATTGTAAAACGTGATGCAATGCTATGTCATTTACTGGGGCATCAATCCTATTTTTTCATAGTCATTCTTTGCGACATTCAAAATATTGCCAGTCATTCACTGGTACAATTTGAGACAGCGCGGAAAAGTGAAATTATAGCGTAACAGTATTAGTTATATACAATTTATTTTTCCAAAAACATAAAGGAGGAACCAGTCTATAAATTTGTATACACAATTAGTCTATATGTTTAACAATTACGTAGTTTTGTGCAAAAATGCATGAAATCGCTCCTTATAGTGTCATCCACTGGTACATTTACCTTAGACGATTTATAATGCAATACCTACTGTCAGAAAACTGTTTTTGGTGGTTGAATAAACCGATTCGAGATCCACATAAATTTTCAGAGGCCTGTCAAGAAAAAATTCCGGCTTATAGTGCAGAAATCCCTTGACGTCATCTTTGCCTCTTGTAGCGATTCTATTCAAATATTGCTTTTAAAGTTGGCCAATTCATCTTAATGCAACTAAGAACAAACTTTCCAGCTATTTCAACATAAAGAGTTCAACTTACAGATATTCCATTTTTTTATTTCTTTCAGGGTAGACGTCACCGACCGCGACGCAGTTTTCAAACTTGCCCAAAAAGTGACCATCGAAGTTGGTGAGGTCACGATTCTGGTCAACAACGCGGGTATCATGCCTTGCAAGCCGCTGCTGCGGTGGTCCGAGAAGGAGGTCCGATCGACCATGGACATCAATGTGAATGGGAACATATGGGTAAGGAATATCCTCCTCCTTGTGTCGCATTCCTCAATCATCACTGAGGGTCGTGACTTTTGTTCACATTTTTTGTTTTGACGATGTTACTTAGTCAAAGAGCCAATTGTTTTTGGAGATTTCTGGGTTAACAATAGTATAAGTTGTTCAGTATAACCTACCAAATCAGTTCAAGGTTTTCAGTGGATGGTGTAACACACTGTATATGAATAAGGGGGTAAATTATTTGTCATTAAAACTCCGGGTTAAATTGGTACCACCGCGCATTGTTTGTAAAAATAACTGAACGCCTGCGTTGACATAGATATAAATCATGGAAAACCTGGCGAGGAAGTGTTACCAGTACTTATCCTTGACGCAAAGCCACAAGGACGGGTTTTAGATTTATAATTTTTAAAAAGGTTAGGTAGGTACCTACTGTTTTGCATATTTCCGCTAAATAGAAGTGAATCACATTATTGATGTACGAGTATTAATGACTGAATTAAAAGTCATACTAAGTCGCACCTTCAAAATCGGTCACGCTTGCAGTATCAGTTAATTAGGCGTTTGATGATCGCGATTAACTTATCATTTATTTATCAAGCATAGTTAGGTAACTGTCATTTTGGGATGACTCAAGTTAGTAAGAGACGAATACTTTAACGCGACATGTCAAACACGAATAGGACGACTTTAACGCTAACACGCAAATACCATGTTAAGATGTAAGTAATACACACAACCCTTAGTCGAATCTTATAACACCCGCGGGTAGAGTTGGGGTGGTGACTATAATATTTTATATAACGGTAACAATATGAAGGCTATATATGTTGAGTACCAGGTTTAGGCCACAAGGTTTGCCGAGTGGCCTAAGTAAGATACGAGACTTATATACTAGCCTTCATATTGTTACGGTTGTATACAATACTTTTTCTACGAGAGCCAAATACATACCTAGTATCACCTTACATCATCAGCCTATGTTAGTTCACTGCTGGACGTAGGCCTCTCCTATTAACTATGCGCATAGACGCATTAATTAGTAGGTAAATCCCCATAATGACCACTAGGCAAGCGGATTGACGATCGCAGTAATTGTGTCCACTATAATGACGCTGCTGCCTATCATCAATCTTCTATCAAAGAATGGTCAGTGACAATTCAATCCCTCTTACGGTAAGTACCCGCGCCGCGGGAAGAGTCGTGGTGATGACAAATTTATTCTTACTGCCGTCATCACACGGCCAACAAAGCATTTTGACTCCTAGAAAACATTGATAATCATGAGGACCCTAAGTAAATTATGATAAGAGGTAATAATAGTAATTAGGTATATTTAACACATTGCGTAAACTACATACTTGTCCCTAGGCAAGTACATCTAAGTACATAATATTATCGGCACTGACATATCCTGTCTAGTCCTTATCATCATTATTATCAATAATCAAAGTTTCAAAGGGCAACGCAAAGTCAACAATTGTATGACTTGGACTTAAAGGATGTGATTTGCCGATGGCAAAGTTCACATCCTGGACTTCGACAGTTTTAATCAAATTAATAACGTGGATTATTTGCAATCGATCATTTTCTGTTCTTAGTAACTACTGGGGGTCATAAATATTGATAAGAGCATTGTTGTCTACATTTCTTCCAACTGTCAAGGACATACCATTAATACGGAGATGACATGAGAACCAAACCATCATAATCCTTCTGAAGGTGGAGACGATGTCCATTATGAAGATGATCACTTTCAATGAAGATGAACATTAGGTGAAAGTAACAGCAAAGCGTATTTTTTTGATTTAGGTATTATTTCAAATACGCCAAAGACACCCGGGAACGTGTACTGACACATTTGGTTATAGGGTGTGTGATCACGAGTTTATAGAAGAATGATCTTCTCTCAATGCAGATACTCAACTATAGGTAGGACAGACTCAAGCCTTAACCCACCAGAACACTTTTTGTATTTTAAAAAGGATAAGCAAATATTTCTTTAAGCGAATAATAAATTCTATTATCCTTTCGTACAAGGTCGAATTGAATAACATTTTTTAATTCCTTTATTTATTCAAGATATTCATTCCTTTATTTACGCATTTCCAGATGATTCAAGCCTTCCTCCCGACCATGCTGGAGCGTAACTACGGGCACATTGTGGCCATGTCTTCCATGGCGGGAATGATGCCCGTGCCCAATCTAGTCCCATACTGCGGCTCCAAGTTTGCTGTGAGGGGAATCATGGACACCTTAGCGCTGGAGGTGCAAACTCAACCTAGAGATGCGAGTGGTGTAAGTATATAGTCCACTGTAATACTGTAAATAGTAATAACATCGATCAAGGGGCGATTTCACTCAATTTTTTATTTCTCCAGATTCCTATAAGACAGGTTTACCTAGTTTAGGGCTCAGGACACTAATCCTAGGCTTATCAGATATCCCCTGTATCGGTAAAATGTTTATGTATGTAACAAGCTGTAATTTTAGATACCTAAATAAATCATTTTCATTTTTATTTTTTTTTCATCTGCATTTCTTAAAATGCTTCGTATTCTTGAAACCTGGGCTTAAACAAAGTTCTGACAATATTGAGGTCTGATGTATAACTTAGGGCACATTCGAGCTATGTCTTCCATGGCGGGCATGATGCCCGTGCCCAATCTAGTCCCATACTGCGGCTCCAAGTTTGCTGTGAGGGGAATCATGGACACCTTAGCGCTGGAGGTGCAAACTCAACCTAGAGATGCGAGTGGTGTAAGTATCTGCAATTCATAAAATGCTACGTATTCTTGAAACCTGAGCTTAAACAAAGTTCTGACAATATTGAGGTCTGGAGCTCTGGAGTATAGCTTAGGGCACATTTTAGCAATGTCTTCCATAGCGGGCATGATGCCCGTGCCCAATCTTGTCCCATACTGCGGCTCCAAGTTTGCTGTGAGGGGAATCATGGACACTTTAGCGCTGGAGGTGTAAGTATCAGCAATTCGTAATATGCCAGTCATTCTTGATGTCGGGGCTTAAACAAAAGTTCTGATAATATCGTGGCTGAAGCATCACAATGGGCACAATGTAGCCAAAATTTTCCAATATGCCAAGCATTGTAAACGACTATGTGTAAGTAATCCATCTCTAATGATTTTAAATCGCCTATTGTCAAGCCGATTGCCCTGGTGACTGATGAATAAATCCAAGTTATCATCATCCTTTTGACGATAATTTACTAAACGTGACTAACATATTGTATGGTGTAGGTAAGTCAGATTTTGACACAAGAAGAAAAGCGTTAAAAAAGCTTAAAAAATCTACATGTACCTAATATTTTGTTAGTTCCTCAACATGTTTCCATTCAAATAAGAGGCTCCATTTGAAAGAGGAACTTTATACGTAAGGCCCACTAGCACCGATCGTGATTAGCGATTTAATCCGGATTAACGCATCATTTCGTATGGTATTTGACAGCTACATCTAAATTAACTCGCTAATCTCGATTGGTGCAAGTCCGCGTAAGTTATGTATGTAAGTAAGAGACCAAAAAAATAGTTGTAATACTTTTAAGTCTCGTGGCGTTTAATTCCAAAACATTTCTCCATTTTCCAGTTGAAGTTCACCACCATCTGCCCCTACGTGGTGAACACGGGGCTCTGCCACCGGCCCAAGTCCCGGTTCCCCTCCCTGATCAACACTGTGGAGACTGCTGACGCTGCCGACAGAATCGTGGATGCCGTGCGACGGGAGATCAGGGAAATATCCATTCCATGGGACATGCATTACCTCGTTAGGGTAAGGGTCAACTTTACTAAGAATTCTTGTAGTTTGCTTAAAAACATCCCTGTTGTTGATGCCCCTTGAAGAGAATGCATTAAATTTTACCATTGTGAGACGGTTTTGGAAAACGCTATGGTAGAGTGAAAAGTCTGTGCCCTAAACCTACAATAACTTCGCACATTATTATTATGGCGTGGTTTTTAATTATATCTTTATGAAGTGCCGGCCGTCGTGAGGAGGCGGCTTAAGAGGAAAAAAACTTGTTTTTTTCATGACATGCTTAGTATAAATAAAACGGGCTCGAGCGAAGGAAAATACATTACCACCTACTAGCTCAATCAGTAGAGGCCCTGCTTGCATAACTGGAAGACTCGGGTTTTGTTACTAGTCTTTCCCCCTTATTCATAACCGTCTCCTAGCTTAGCAAGCCGCTAAGTATTGTTTGTTCCTTTCGGTCTTATAGACAATATAGACATATCAATAAAACCAAAAGGGACAAACAATACTTAGCAGCTTGCTAAGTTTGGAGACGTTTATGAAAAGGGGGTTTATCTTTATCTCGTACTTTCTTTCTTGGTACCGTATCATACTCTAATTCAATTAAATTCTTCCTTCTTACAGTACGTCATGTGGCTTGTGCCATTCCCGGTTCTCAAGATCATCAACTCTTTCCTCGATGCTGGCGTGAACCCGCACGATTAGAAGAAGCCACCTCTGCAGGCCAAGAAGCAGTTGAGCAAAAAGTAATCCGATTACTCCTCCCGACTACTTTTGTTTCCCGATTACTATCTAGATTACAAAGTACACGTACAAATGTTATTTACAGAAGTGATCAGATCACTTTTTGTCCAACCCTGCCAAGAAGTCATTCTGCAATCGTATACGATAAGCGATAAGTAATAAATGTATGAGAATGACAGATTCATCACGTGGCCATTTCTATACAATTTGCAGAATAGAATCTTGGTTAGGTCTTTTTCTTCTTAACACTTTCATTGCGGACGAGTGCTACGCGCTACGCTCGTAGCCGATCCCGGGATTTTCCGCTTTGTAGCGAAAATGGACCTCCCACAGAGAACTCCCCTCGGGAGTTCCCCGCGCTCAAAGTAACTCCCCTCGGGAGTTCCCCGCGCTCAAAGTATTAAGTCAATAACTCTGTCCCCAATAATCGTCCGTTACTTAAGGAGCTGCCAGTACAAAGAGGTACGATTCATGTGAAGTAAACCTATGCAGTGGGTAAGTGTATGCAATTACATACATTTTGAACTGAAAATGTATTGCGTACACTTTTACACGATTTTTATCCTTATGCCCTTGACATACGTTCCGAAATGTATACATATTATTAGACGTGACTGTATTGCGTAATACCTTTACTGCAGATGACTCTACCGATTCAAGCCTTTATGGCTCAATAGTCAAAGCACAAATCTGTACAATTTAATTACAGGGATTTTTGAAATGTTTTTTTAAATGTTTCATGAACTGTCGTTCATTGTATTTTATTTTGTTTTCATTTAGTTAATAGGTAAAAAACCAAATGGATCAAAATTCTTTTCGTTGTCTTATTTTGTGTCCCTAAAAAACGTGACGCACGTGATTTTTGTATGAGTTGATGTTTTGTTTTCAATTTCTGATGTATGGATACTATGGATATGGATTAAAATCTAGCGTGAAAAATAAATACATGTCCACCGGATTATTTTTATATACTGAGTCGAAACAGCAACTAAAAGCGTGACAGAGTGGTATGAAACAAGACAACGAAAAGAATTTTGACCCAAAGAAGTCAATAAATGTTTAAGATTATAATTATGAGTTTACTTTATGAAATTATGAACTCTAGTAGTTACCAAACCAACATCCTCCTCCTTGGTTCTCTAAGCTAATTTATCGCCTAAACTCATATTGCCGAATATCACTTTCCAACCAACATACTACCTACCACAGAATTTCATTTTGCCGAAAGATCAGTTGTCAACTGTAACGTTTCGCAGATGTATGTTTTTTCGCATATTATCAATGATAATGATCGACCTTAGTGTCACCAAGGTCGACCAAGGGATTGTAGTGTGACTGACCATTATTTGACAAAAGATTGATGATGGGCAACAGCGTCATCATAGTGGACACATTACTGCGATCGCCAATCCGCTTGCCCAGCGTGGCGATTATGAGCATTTACCTCCTAATGCGTCTATACGCATAGTTAATGGGAGAGGCCTACGTCCAGTAGTGGACAATCATGATGATAATGATTATCATATTCCAACCTGGCAAATACAAATTCGGGCAAATGTAAATTGGCAGAAAGGCCAAATGAAGTGGAAAGTAGTGCTAGGCGTATCTTGGCATAAGTCAAAGCAAAATTAATGCTAAAAAAAACTTGGACAAAACAGAAAATTGAGACTGGCCTACACGGACACTGAAGTTCGTAAATTTCGAGAATTTGTCTCTGTCACTCAAACGAAGACGTCATTAGAATGATAGAGAAAAATCTCCGAAATTTGCGGATTTCGAAGTTCGCGGTTGGGCAGCTGATGCTTAGTTAGACGTTAACATTGTGGGCCATACCTAAGTAGTTGTAGTTGTATGCAGTGTTGAGTAGTGACTAGGGCATCCAAACCGGTTTTTATTTGTATGAGATTACGGCGAATTAACCGGTTATTAACCGGTTTTACCATACCTGCCAAAACCGGTTTGTACGCCCTAGTAGTGACTCTATAACAGTAGTGTTATAAATCATAATATCCTTTACAATTGTAAAGTACTCGAACTTCTTTAATTATTTATCTGTCTTACTAGGTATTGTTAAGTATGTAAGTATACAATGTAACCTTTAATGGCAAACACTTAAGAAAACACCTTTTGACCTGCTGCTAATACGATGCGGCTACATGGTAATTATGGATTGTAAACTCGTTAATCGTTATATTTTAATTGCGTTATTCTGATGACAATACACTGTGATAAACTTTAGCTACCTACGAGTCCTACGACTAGCAATGTAGAAGTTTCAGAGCATTCTCAAAGTTGCGGTAATTCTCGGAAATTTCCGAGAATTTTCATGAGAATTTAAGAGGCCGTTCTCATTGAGAATATTTCCATGAGAACTTATAAAAAAGCGTTATGAAGAATATTATGTTATGTATTTCACAATTGAGTAAACGAGGCAAAAAATATACCTTAAAAGGCAAGTATATATAATGGTTTTGGCATGATTACATAGCTTGTAAAATTTATATTGCCGATAACATTCTCTATAGAAGTTTCGCAATTTATGAAACTTCCTCCTCGGTACATTGCTACCTACGACAGGTATGTACGAGTAGGGCTTTTGTGTGCACAAATCACGTGAGGCTTTTTCGGCTACTTTTTGTACCCCCTTCTGGTAATTTTTGTTGAGGTTTTGGTTTACTTCTCCCCCTACACACTCTCACGTGTATTTTTACCAAAATAAATAGTTGAAATAAGCCTCCGGACTTAGGACGGGGATCGAACCCGCGGTTATTTCATTCACAACACACCATATTCACTCGGCCACCCAGGTAAATGCGTGCTCCAAAATTACATTCACTTGACACGTTGTTTTGAAGTATGGGGTTGAAGATTTATGTTTCAAGAAATTAAGAAAAGAAAAGATCGCCGGAAGACGCTGGATGCAGTTCGCTTCCAACCGGTGGATGTTCAAAGGGGAGGCCTATGTTCAGCAGTGGACCTCTTATAGCTGAAATAATGAAAGTCAGGAAAAGTCTACTCATGCGATAGATTTTTTCTTAATTTCGGTAACTGTAAAAAATACACGTGGTGTACACGTGGTTGCTAATACCCCAGCGTGATCTTTCTTCTAAAATTATTCGCTACCCACCTCTGTCGAACTTCGCATGGTTTGGACACAAGCCCTTATCGTACTTAAAGTCTAAGTCAATATCAAAATCACTTCAAATTGCACCTTTTCTTGTCATAAACAGCTATAAGTTTAATTATAATAAAATCTTTGCATGTGCAATACTATAAACCAGTCTTCTCTCGTTTATGTAAGTTCTCCCTAAGTTTTTTTTTATGTGACGAAGGTAGCCCACCTGAGCCCACCTGATGGAAAACAGGAACTGAGGCCCATGGACATAGCGATCAGAAAATCGCCTATGCGCTGCCTACCCTGAGGACTTAGATGGATTGCCTCTATCTATGCCAGTAATTACACCGGCTATCTTACCCCCAAACCGAAACACAGCAGTGCAAACACTGCTATTTAGCGGCAGGTTAACGGGTAAGACGGTGGTACCTACCCGGATGGACGCTGCACGAGGTCCTACCACCAGCAGAAAAGTATGCTTGTATTTTTCAAACTACGCAACGGCTTTTGATGCGCTTTGAAAGATAAGTATATATTTTTTTATTATATAGAGTCATGATATTGGGTTACTAGTCGTAGGTATATGAAGCATGTATATTAATCTACCTTCATATGATCGTCTGTCCATCTTGTGGGTGAACGTCCTACGCTGCATTTGCTGCGTTTGCCTAGCCGTGGTCTCCACTCGAGCACTTTTCGACCCCATCGACCATGGCTGCAGGTCGCATCAAACCGCTACATGGGGAGGTCCAGAGGGGAGGCATTGTTCAGCAGTGGACGTCTCATGGCTGAGATGATGATGATGAAGCATGTATATTAATCTATGTTGTATATTAATATATGTGAGTTAAGCCTTATATACCTCACATAGATTAAATAACAGTACATTGCACACATTTGCATCACGCGGTCGTGCACTTAATAACTCCTTATCACTGCTGATATCAGCGGGGGAACAGAGGCGCGATCACAATTATGAAGATATAATAGACTGACACAGTACCGTGCTTGGTATGTCGTACGACATTTTGTTTTCTATGTTAAACATTTCATACTACAACGATGGCAAACAAACATAATGGTATCTACGGTTCGCTTGACGAGTATACTCTGTCCAATCAGATCGTTAGTAGAAAAAAAAATGTAGGCGGGAAGATTTCATTGTCCATAGAAATTGCGTCCTTTTTTTACTGCCAACAATATACAGACACTTTTGTCATCATGTGGCTGGACACATTATGCGATCGCCAATCCGCTTGCCCTGCGTGGCGATTATGGGCATTTACCTCCTGCGTTTATACGCAGAGTTAATAGGAGAGGCCTACCACCAGCAGGACTATCATAGGTTGATGATGAATATACAGACAGAGTATAGTTAGGTACCTACAGCATTTATGGACGGACACCTGCGACTTCAGGGTGCGTAGCCAAGATGCATCGCGGACGCTCAGTCGCGAGCGAAACGCAACTATCTTTATCGCACTAATAAGTAAGAGTAACATAGAGAGAACACTTTTGCTAGGCACACGATTGGCATCTTGGTAACGCATTAAGGAAATTCACATGCGTGTTTTTAAAAACCTGTAAGTTAACCCCGTTTTCGTAGAGCCAAATATGATACCTAATAACACTGGCAGGACGTAATTCCACAGGTCTGATCGAGCGGGAGCAAATTCCTCTAAAACCACATAAGTACGCGACCCTTCAAGCAAGTTACCTTCCAGATGATGTCTGAATGTCAGATCGGAACTGTTACGGTAAAGTGTGAGTCGTCCCTTACTAAGTTTGTCATTTTATTATCGTTTGATTTTCATGTAAGAATAAAATGAGTAAACAGGACGGAATAGAGGGTATGGTAATTAATTATTCTCGTCAGTTAGGTACAAAAAAATATAGTCCTGAGTTTTGCGACTAAAATATTACTTTGTTTGTTAAGAAATTCACATGCTACATATATCAAATATGCAGTATGTGTGCATACAGTGGAGTGTATTTTATTAAGGAAGTTCAAAATAATAAATACTCTGTCCGACAATCTCTGTCAAGAAAAAAGGTGGCATATTAAAGTAATCGAACTTTTTTTTTAATAGCATGTACCCTGCACGGAATTGGATGTTGGTGCATACAATAAAATAATGTCCTTATTAAGCGCTTTAAAATGAGGTAGGTCTCAACTGTATACACTGAATTACACTCATGGGACACGGCCCATACAAAAATGCCCATTCTCCTTTGGGGCCAAATTATATATTATATTTGCCGGCTTTATCCACTGGACGGGTGCACTCCATGCACCGGACACTGTATAATCGTTCTAAAGTTGATAATGCATTATTATAAACGATATCGAACTCGAACCTGTACGACTATCGAGAACTTCGAAAATCGTAAATGTCCAGTATCTGTCTCATTCATTCCATCGAAAACGTATGAATGGAATGAAATAATAATTATATTTAGCATCGGAAATGTATTTTTCAAGCGAATAAAATAAGCAACGCAATTCTCACCCAGACCTTGTACTATGTATAAGACGCTCTTTACTGCTTTAAACTCATATGCTTATCTATATCGCTTCAGCATTGGTAACATACAGTAGTGTGCTTAGATCGGATATACAAATACTAAAATGTAAGTAGCATTTTCTTATTATGACTACAGGCAATTGGGTTAAAATTATTTTCGTTAACTTGTTTCTGATCACTTTATTTTGGCTTCTGTCTAACAAATTGCAATAAGTCCGAGAGGCTGAGTGGTTTTGGCATCAGCCGCAAAAGCTGAGGTCGTCGGTTCAAATCCCACCTCCGACTTTTGTAAGCTAGGTTTTTTGGTACTTACATGAAATCACTAATATTTATAAATTGCAAAAAAATTCAATGCGTTTTGTAAGTATCTAACCTTCAATGTAGAAGTAATCACTATCACTATATTACAGTATACCTATAAAACAAAGTCTGTCCCTATGTATGCTTAAATCTTTAAAACTACACAACAGATAGGTATTGAAGCGGTTTTTTTAATAGATTCAGACGGTGATGTGAGAGGAAGGTCTATAGTGCCAAACTGCCAATTAGTCTTGTTTTAGTGGGAAGCTGGAGCGCTGCGGGTCCCAAGTATTTAATAAACACGAAAAAATGGTTGAGTGAGTAGGTCTAAAATTGTATCAAATTATTTAAAACTTGGTTTAATAAGGATGTTAATACAAAATATTCATAGGATTAAACTTTGAGGCCTAGGGGGGCAAGTGCGTGTTAGGTATAGTTCGAGAAATATAAATTGAATGTTTAATTTTACTATAATGTAGATAGAAAATTACCAATTTATATTTCACGAACTATACCTCTAGGTATAAGGACGTCGCCAAACAGAAGCGTCGGGTGATCATAGAGCTGACCAATATGACTTGCCAAATGACTTGCCATACCAGTCTAAGCCAATCGTCGAAAAAAAGCACAGCTTTGAGCTTTCTGGTAATTTGGCCACTCTACCTTCCAATCAGGACCTGGCATATTTTTTTATTTGTATCGTAGTTGGAGTTCGAGTGTAGCTAGGTATAGGTACTAGGTACCTACGAATAAAATAACGAATTTTAACTGGTTATGCGGAATAAATTAAAATTACCTTTAATGGTGAAACCTGTTTAAGTTGACATTATGACTCGGAAGTAAAAAACAAGCAGGTACGAGTAATTTTGCCATTGACATTTTTTTACAGTAGGCATTTGTTGTTTATTTGCTAAGTATGATGTTGTGATGCGAGTTCCAAAGAATAATAGTACATTGTGCATCAAGGGAGGTAAGTACGGAATTACTAACGGGAGTGTTAGAAGCCCGACGCCGTTAGGCGGAGGGCTTGTATGACTCGAGTTAGTATTCCGCTTACCGACCGTGATGCATACAATGTTTTTCATCACACTGGCGGACAAAAAAAAATAGTTTTAAGACATAATATTATTAAATGACGTACTGACATTTCTATTACTCCCTAGGGAATATCACTTTTCTATTACTCCCGCTACACGCGCAAGCAATGGGGCGCTTAGACAGCAAGTGTGATGAAAAAACAATTGTCTCGCTTTGTCTGCCTATAATGAGATAGATAGAGGGTTATACTTAAACGTTATTTTATGTAACGTTTTGTGTAAGGGTTATATTTAAAAGTTATTAGTGGTAAATTAATTATTACCGTAGCTCGGACATTTTGTGTGTAGAAGTGGTGCTTAATAAACCATAGTTTTTTTTTGCACGGAGATGACCTTACTATGTATTGTTAACTGAGTTGAAAAAGGAAATAATGCTTTGAATAAGGTTGTTGATTCTTCTTGTATTATGCATTATATTTCTGGTATCAGTCTGAGCCGATAAGCGATGTTTTTATATTGAATCGAATTGCAAATTGAATGCCAAAAACCGGTCTAGTGCAAATTAATTTGACTCATGCACTGAGGGTTCCGTACCAACATTAATTACGATATTAGTTTTAAAATACATCCGCATCATGAAAGCATCGAAAATGAGCATTTCTTTTATTATTAAGACACTGATAATTATGCGCGAGTACCTATACGCAATGTTTTTTTTTATAATTAATATAATAATAATTTTATACGCACTAGTGCGAGAAGTGGTTCATTTTATGTCGAGTCGAAATCTTCGGAGTGCTATATATGTACCTACTGAAAAACGTCGTACCTACATTACACATGCGAAAAGGAAATTCGTAACTCATGTCGAGTTGAAGCACTCCCTTCGGTCGTGCTTTAATTTATCTCCACTCGTTTCGAAATGCATTTTTTTTGGCACTTGTATCGTAATGTTCTATTTTAGATGATCAAGTTGCTAGTTAAAGGATATGTCATTGATTTTTACTAATTTAAAATGTTTTCAAAGAAAAAAATAACATAGATCTATCTATGTTTTTGTTTCATATAAAAATATTCTGGAATGCTCTATTTCAGCTCCTTTCAAGATTGTCCCTTTTGGCCTAGTATTACCTAAACTAGAATTTGGATTACAAATATTGGATGTCATAATTCAAAGAAAAATAGACCAAGATCACCAACGTCCGAGGTGGGAAACCCACGTACTCAGCTTTCATGGAATAAATTATACCCTAGACTGAGGAATAACTATGCCCTATGCCGGATAGTAATGTCATAAAATACATATTAGTAAGTAATGTCAAAACTCCATAGTAATTTGCAACTAGTATCTGAGAGGAAGCGTTATTCTTCAAATAAAAGTTTGGTGAAATCGAGCTTTAGGTTAATAAAATTCATAAATTTTCCAAATTGTCATCTTTAGTGGTTCTGGAGAAATTTAAAAGTGTGACAAACAGACCATAACGGTTCGTTTTGTTCCTTTTTTGGCATAGAACTCTAAAAGTTGCAATTATCTAACGAAAGGTCACTTGATTATTTCCATAATTTATTATTATTTGTTTTGATTGCGATCGTGGCTACACCTCAAGGTTAAAAAAAATATCTATACCTACCTGTTTTTTAGCATTTCAATAACGTAATCAATCTTGACGAGTATCTTAACTGAAATTTATTGAATAGGTACTTTTTGTGAGAATTAGTTTACATTTTTTATAAAAGGAAAGAGCTGTAACGAATCGTTAACGATTTATAATTTTTACATATTTGCTGAAAATTATTTCTCAGAAGTGTTTTTTTTATAATAGACATTGTCTGTAAATGTATTTTTCCTCTCCCTAGCTCGTAAAACGCTTGTGCGAGCGGGCAAAAACTCATTTTAATGACTAGTGAGTAAAGTAATGACCTTGGACCGAAGGAGCGTTAGTTTAACGTGTAACAAAACGTAAAATGTTCATAAAGGAGTCGTTTCACATTAATTGTAGATGTAGGTACGTACGTTTCTTATCTATTTATCAATATGATAGGTACATGTAACGTAATATATAAGGTACTTGTCCTTTGAGCACAGGTTACTGGCCTTCTTATCTAATTAGGTAAACGCAAATCGTTTGCTCAACATTTATAATAAAGGAGGGAGGGAAGATAAATTTATAGAATTGACATTCAGTGTCAATGACTGTTAAAATACAATTAGGTAGGTATAGTTTGTATTAGTGTACCGTATATACGTAAAAAGAGAAATGACACAATATAGTTTAATTTTTTTTTCTGATTTCTAACAAATTTTTTACTAACGTATATTTTAAACAAACGATGGAAGTCTTTGTCAATTTTATTTGAGCTAAGTACAATAAAGTTTACATATGGCTGTAACTATTTATGTAGGTACCTACATAATAAATTAATAATGTCTGGTTTTCATTGCCACTAGACATTTTCCTGTTATCTCTCAGTTATTAAAAAAACACAGTTAAGTGACGTGACGTAAACATAGTAGCTTCTTGTATAAACAGTAACTAAAGGTTACCTACGGTCACATATCAAATCAGTGACAGGTTTTTGAATATTTTGAGTATGTTATTTACTTAGTTGCTTACGTAAATTAATTAAAATCCTCCCTTGACCTTGTCTCTTTAAATTCTACGTAGAATCAACGCCATCAACTAATATCGTATAAATGTTCGAAGTTCTATTAGAGGAAATAATATTACCTATTACGTCACAAGAGAAGGTATAATATTCGATCTATTTCAGACAACATTTGGGTACGAGATGATCAGGAGCGTAAGTACTTTTTGATTGGTAGCGAAGGTAAAAGTGTAAGGAAGATAAACACAAGTGCAACCATAAATTACCAAAATGATTACCGTAAAGTCGGGTTGCATTAACCCTAGTGGGTATCATTGCTCACCCAAAAAATCCATCTTGGCAAATTAATAATTGAATTAAAACAATATTATTTTGCTTGACATCGTTTAGTTAAAATGTTAGATGCCATCTTAAGTTGAATTTATTTAAGTATTTATTTATTTTCATCATTTATTTAAGTCAATCAAAGCGGTTTTTTCGTGTGGGCCATATTACCCCGTAGGGCTAGTGTAACCCGACTTTACCCGTACCTAAGTTCCTAATAACCTGTTAATTACATTAGTATTCAAATCACACAAAAATAAAATTGGAAAAGTTGCAAACCAAAGTCAAAGACAATACGAGTGGTATTGAAAATGACAAAACCAAAACGATTTTTAGATTAAGTATTGTCCTATATTTTTATATATAGTGTAGTTTCATAATATTATAGTTTTAAAACCAAAAAGGGAGAAAGATTACTTTTCTCAAACATGCAATGAAATATTGTCTTTACGTTCCTTAAAATAGATTCGGAAGTATCGCTTTTCGGGCGCAGTAGCTCACTGGGATGGAAATGGAATTTCATGACACTTTTCAGGCCTAGGCCTGCAAAGTAAGTTTTTTTTAATTACGACAACATTGTCATTATTTTTTTTTGCATTTCTTTGTATGTTTGAGAAAATCACACATGCCTCGGCGTGAAAACGGATTCCCGGCCTCGTTACCTATCCGGCCTCGCTCGCAGGGCCGGAAATCCTCATTTTCCCGGCCTCTGATGTAATGTACAGCTATGCCAGCATAAATCATTTAGGCCGATGGTTGACATCGCTGCAGAGGTATTTTTCTCTCTGAATAAAGATAAATCTAAGCGACCGCTCTAGAAACTGGAAGTTAAACGATACTAACAAGTTTAAGAATTGAAAGAAAAATGGAAAAACCGTTGATGTACTAAGAAAATAACACTTTTAGAATTCAATACAAAACGGGAAAACCACAGCCTCTGAGGATACTCAAACTCTTTTGAACAGAACCAATAAAGACCGTGCTTTTAATTTATTTTAAAAATCGTTTAGCAGTCTTTTTTTCCTTTGATTCCAGGTCCGACGTGTTAGAAGTCGGGATGGTAATCCTCGAGTTCATCTGGACGCTGCTCAGGATGACCTTGGAGAATATTCGCAGCATCTACAGGACGTTCGTGCCTCCCGAACCTAAGGACATTCGAGGGGAGATCACTCTTGTAAGTCACTTTTGCCAGATGTTAATTCTCCTTATCTGCGTTGAAATGATCCTATTGTTAGTTTAATTCCTCATGAGCCTTATACTGACCCCGCAACGGAACATGTAGCTTCGGGCAGCCCGGGCCTTGTAACTAGGTGGGGCGATATTATCTGCAAAGTGGCTGACTGTGATTGGAGGAAAGCTCAAGATGGAGCTAAGTAGCGTGCCATGGGATGGGGTAGGCCTATGTCCAGCAATGGACTGATATAGCAGCCTACCTGATTCACTTCCTGATGAAACTTTACTGGAACACTGCTGGGTTGCCCCCCTTTCTTTCTTTTACCTATTTTGACTGTCTTGACCAATCTGCTGCCAGCTAGCGTCGGCGAGTAAGGCGTCAAACTAATCTCTTTACAATTTTCTTGGTCTGCCATGATGTCGAAATCGGTTATACCGTATCCTGAGAGCAATATTCTGCTGGGTATACAGGGTGGAAAGGGACGATGTTCCTTCCCGCTAACGACCGAGTCTACCAATTTTTCGATGTTGGTCCCATAATGAAAGTGCATCGTAATGGTAGGTAGACTCGGTCGGTAGCGGGAACAAAACGTCGTCCCTTTCCACCCTAAACATAATCTGCCACATTAATATTTACCGAAGATTAATAGTTTGTGTTTCGACTATTTTCAGATTACGGGCGCAGGACATGGGATGGGTCGAGAGATGGCGCTACGATTCTCCAAACTGGGCACCATTGTAGTGTGTGTGGACATCAACGCTAAAGGCAACGAGGAAACTGTCAAGGCGATCAAGGATTATGGTGGGAAAGCGCATCGATACGAGTAAGAATCAATGATGGCTGTCGTATACATATTTGACCATTCGGGTAAATTGACTTTCTTGTCTGTTATTGCGATGGCTATAGTTTCGTTTTATGCAAAATTATATTTATTATGATGCTCGATTTGCCCAAGAAGTGTCTGTGATGGTTTCTGTATGACCTGCGAGCGAGCAATTTTGTGTGATGACTCCTGAGACGACTAAATAAGCCCTTTTCTTAATGAGCTACCTACATAGACTACATGCATGTTTATATGTATAGTTTAAATAGCATAATTTTGCATAACGCCAACGTGACTCAGGCGACCGTACCCATGGCAATAATAGGCTAAAGAAAGTCGTTTCACCCATTCAATACTCGTCGTATCTTTTGGAAAATTGTTAACAAAATTTACATCCCTCGTGATTGTGTAGGTACTCTAGGGAGGACCATCCTATTGAGTACCTATGTCAATGTCGCAAAAGTTGACGAAAATACAAATTTTTTTGGGTATTTTTTGAGGTACCGCGCGTTAGCATTTTTTAACCCTTAATAAGGCATCAGACACACCTAAATTTCATTGGGTTTGACACATATTCATTGACAGAATAAGTTTCAAAATGAGGTGGTAAATATAATACCATTGCCCTATTAAGGGAACGCACTTGAATTTCAGATGTGACGTCACAGACCGCGCCGCAGTCTTCATCCTCGCCGAGAAAGTCACTAAAGAGGTCGGAGAGGTGACCATACTAGTAAACAATGCTGGAATCATGCCCAGCAAGCCAATACTGGAGTGGACCGAGCAGAAGATTCGATCCACCATTGATGTCAATGTCACTGCTAACCTGTGGGTAAATAAGTCTGAATTCATATCTAATTTGCTGCAATGACGGTTTGTATCATGTTAGAGGTTAATCAAATTGAGTCGATTACTAAAATTATTATACATTATTTAAAGGGCATTATTTAGTGAAGACAAAATTTAACGATACTTACTCTTTTATGTTACGAAATTACCCACTTAGTTTGTATGAATAACTTTAGTAATACAATGGAAATTATTGTGATTTTGATACGATTTTACCGAGCCTTTAATTACATACAATATTTTTGAACACAACCCTTACCTATAAGTATAAGGGCAGGAAAATTAACGAAATATCAAATTAGTGCCAGGGAGAATGACATTGACTTATCATTTGTGACCTCAAGAGTCATTTCTAATGTTCCTTCAACACAAAATCCTACAAATTCGTGATCAGTTATCAGTCATCATAATAATAAGTAGTGAAAAATAAAAATTCATTCATATTTTTCCAGATGATCCAAGCTTTCTTACCAGCGATGAAGAAGCGTAACCACGGACACATAGTGGCCATGTCGTCCATGGCGGGACTTATGGGATTCAGGAACCTGGTCCCCTACTGTGGGACCAAGTATGCTGTGAGAGGGATCATGGAGGCATTGGAGAACGAGTTGTATGATGAGAGTAATGGCACTAGCAATGTAAGTGTACGGCAAATTTTCTATGCTTAGCCAAGTTGCCAATCGCTAACGCTTAGTAGCGTATCGTAGTTTTCCCTCTCTGTCACTTTTTCAAATTAGTGCGACACAGACAGTTAGCTGCCTTTCGTTTACGATTGACGATTACGCGTTAGCGATTGGCAAATTGTCTAAGCACCCTGGTCCCCTACTGTGGGACCAAGTATGCTGTGAGAGGGATCATGGAGGCATTGGAGAACGAGTTGTATGATGAGAGTAATGGCACAAGCAATGTAAGTGTATGGCACTTTTGCTGGAGTTTGTTGGTGGGAATTATGGGGTTCAGGAACCTGGTCCCCTACTGTGGGACCAAGTATGCTGTGAGAGGGGTCGTGGAGGCATTGGAGAACGAGTTGTATGATGAGAGTAATGGCACAAGCAATGTAAGTGTACGGCACTTATTATGGGGTTCAGGAATCTGGTCCCCCACTGTGGGACCAAGTATGCTGTGAGAGGGATCATGGAGACATTGGAGAACGGATTATACGACGAGAGTAATGACTCGGGCAGTGTAAGTGTATGGCAATTTTGCTGAAGTTTGTTGATGGGATTTATTCAGGAACCCGGTTCCCTCCTGCAGGACTAAGTATGCTGTGAGAGGGATCATGGAGGCATTGGATAAAGAGTTGTATGATGAGAGTAATGGCACAAGCAATGTAAGTGTATGGCAATTTTGCTGAAGTTTGTTGATGGGATTTATTCAGGAACCCGGTTTCCTCCTGCAGGACTAAGTATGCTGTGAGAGGGATCATGGAGACATTGGAGAACGAGTTGTATGATGAGAGTAATGGCACAAGCAATGTAAGTGTATGGAAAATTTGGTAAAGTTTGTTGGTGGGAATTATGGGGTTCAGGAACCTGGTTCCCTACTGTGGGACCAAATATGCTGTGAGAGGGATCATGGAGACATTGGAGAATGGATTATACGATTGAGAGTAATGGCTCGGGCAGTGTAAGTGTACGGCAATTGATTTTGCTGAAGTTTGTTGGTGGGAATTATGGGGTTCAGTAACCTGGTCTCCTACTGTGGGACCAAGTATGCTGTGAGAGGGATCGTGGAGGCATTGGAGAACGAGTTGTATGATGAGAGTAATGGCACAAGCAATGTAAGTGTATGGAAAATTTGGTGAAGTTTGTTGGTGGAATTTATGGGGTTCAGCAAACAAGTTATACGATGAGAGTAATGGCAGAGCAATGTAAGTTTATGGTAAGTTTGTTGGCAAGGGCAATTGGCGTTAAGGACCCTTTGCCTAATTTGGGCCCAAGTATGTTGTGCCCTGGAATGGATGCATGAGAAGATTATTTGCAGGAGTGCCTACCTGTTTAATACTTTAGTTATTGCTACCGATAGCAGCTCTTATGGCTTTTAAGACATGTGTTCTTAACCTAATACAAAACGTTTGTGTTCCCAAATCATCGTACTGCAATAAAACGGATAAGAAAGCGTTTCATTTTTCAAAAACCTTAATCTAGGCTGGAATTTGGATTAGCCTGTAAGTTGTGGCATGTCCCAAGGGTACTACAAGAAGCCGTTAGTTTAATTAAACTAATGAATTTTGACTAATCATAATCAATCAAATCTTCCACAGATTAAATTCACAACCGTCTGCCCCTACATGGTGAACACAGGGCTGTGCAAGAACCCCAGCATCCGATTCCAGAGCCTGATGAAGATGGTGGACCCTGGAGAAGCCGCGGACGTGATCATCGACTCTATGCGCCGGAATGTGTATGAGATCACCTTACCCGCATACATGCATTATGGCAATAGGGTGCGTACTACTTAATTTTCAAATCAATACTACGGATTTAGCTACATTATTATTTGCCGTGTGATGACTGCATTTGGAGTGCCACCACTCCAAGTCTTCCCGCAGGTGTCTTAAGAGCTGACTGAGGGATTGAAGTGTCACTGACCACTTTTAGTAAGATTCTTCTCGGGGTCAGTGGTGTAGGGTTAGAACCGGAAGTAGCCATTACATTTAATTGCATGTGTAAATTAGACCATTCAAAAGAGTTTGTTGCTATCCCAATTTGAATAAAGAATCATTTGACTTTAATAGTCCCGAGATATTAATTATTAATTTATTATTTCCAGTTTTTCGGCCGAATCATGTCTCCGTCAGCTGCCAGGATCACCTGCAAATTCTTCGGCGTCACGGTCGAACCCCACGACTGATACCTAGATTATAGTTAAAGTATTTTAGGTTTAGGTAAGCTAAAATATAGGTATAGTTCGAATTGTGATATTGGAATAAAATATTGTTTAAGCCTCGCATGTTTATTCTAGCAATTATTACTTCTATTACTATCCCTACCAAATGTACTGATTAAACCAGTAAGCCAGGCCAAGCTTTTCAAAGAAACTTAACCATAATGTTCTAGATCAAAAACAAATATAGGAATACTTAGCGTATGTCCTATGTCCTAAGACTCCTAATTATAGAAAAATATAATCGTCAAAGCCTACTCAACTGGGCAATGCTTGAGAAATCTTTCATTCAATTTACCGGATTGTCTCAAGTCTATAGTTTTCGAGTAGTCTGTCTCTTGCTAGTGATGATTAAGGTACATAATATCCCCCCCCCCTCATAGAAATATTCAGTCACGGGAAAATCAATTTAGAGCAGAAACTGCTTATCTGATCTCTGAGCTTCCTTACGTAAAATCAGAGATTAGGAGATGCGCCAGAAATCCAATAACTATATTGCTTAGATTGCAGACGAGGCCAAAACTACAAAAACTAAAAATAATTGATCTCTTGGGACCACGAGGTGGTCCGATGACCTGGTTTAAGGTTGCGGAGACCAACTGGAGGTACACAGCCCCCGGCCAAGAAGACCCGTGGTTTAGCGAACTTGGAAGCTTCTGTCCAGCAATGACCTTTCGATTGACATGATGACGATAATTAAACCTAGAATAGGTTTGAAACCATGATAGGTTGAATATCTGCCGAAATACCTGTCTGCAATGGATTATTAATTATTATCCATTAAATTTTTCTTCTAAAAAGCCAAGTACGGTAACAGAGATAGTTAAAATATTTACGACCACGCATGCGGAAGATGTCAGAAAATAAAAATAGATAAAAACACATAAAAAATAAACATACGCATTCCGATGAGTCAGGAAAGCTGTAAATTGACCTTATGACAGCCTTGTACCGACTTAAAAGAAGGACGTCTATGTTGCTTACCAAACTGATTCTATTTTAATCAATGTAGTTTGTTAAAGCGTTCCGATAATACGTAAACCTAGATAATGTTTATATATCATAAGTACATACAAACTAACCCGCTTAGATAAGGATGATACTGTAATCCATAGCCATTTTGTTATCAATCGAAGAGGTAGATTGTACACAACATTTATGTGTCAGCGTAGCCGGCTGTGTTGAAATCAAAATGTAAGTACTTACTTATTACTTACAAATTAATTACTAACTTAAACTGTGCAGTGATATAAACGGTGTAGTGGTCAATAATGCCTAATCGGATAATCTAGCCCAGTGTTTTTCAAACATTATGATGTCGCCACCCTTCGCGTCCCCAAAAATTCGTTTCTACACCAAGTATGGCCGGTTTGACAAATTAGTCAAAATGAAACAAGCTCATTGTTCACACTAAATAAAATACAATTTTTTGTCAACTGTCTTAATTGTGCACAATTTATTTGTCATTAAATGAGTTGTTTTATTACCAACCTTAATAGTTTAGTTTAGTTTTAGTTTTTTTATTATCTCACAATATACAAAGTCACTTAAAACTACACATGGTACATTCTTAGGATTTTAAATTGTGATTGTCAGTAATAAGTCATAAGTCAGTAATATTCAAGAATTTGGCTTTGATATTGAAAAAATCAAATCAGCCTGTCATAAGTTTCTCTTAAAGCTGAACGTTGCGATCCCCCTGGATACTCGTATGTGACACACTTTGAAAAACACTGAATTCTAGTCAAACAATTTACATTGTTCGTGGTATATATCATACTTCAGATTTGAGGTTTGACAATGGTGCATTCCACGAGAATGTTGGGTACGTGACACCGTTTCCGCATACTTTTAAGAAAGTAAGGAGTACGATTTTTGGGGTTGGTATCTTAATTTCATAACCTTTGTATTAATAGAGAAATCTGGCACTTTGTATTTGGGAAGAAGCTGTCATAGCCGTCACGTTTCCGACAAAGTAGACTTTCTCGTGGAGTGTACCAAATGTTGATTGTTGTGACAGGGCGGAGGTGTTGGAAATCGCGGTGATTGTACTGGAGTTCCTGTGGACACTCCTCAAAGTACATGCGGAGAATATTCGCTGCATCTACAAGGTGTTCGTTCCTGATGATCCTAAGGATGTCCATGGGGAGATTGTACTGGTAAGAATACCTATACTTTATGTATAAGTAGTACTTGAAGTCCAAATGATGACTCAGGTATAAAAGTTTGCTTTAGTGTTACTTTGTTACTAAAAAAACGAAACTTAAACAGCCATTTAACGATCTATCGAAATTATGTACAAAACTTTAGGTGAGCCATCATCCATCAATGTATTGTTTAATACGTCGTCAGGTTCAAGTGAACTTAAATAACTAATTTAAAAAATGATGGTGCAATAAATCACCTAATAATAAATAAAATGGACTTCAACCGATTTCTCCAAAATTCCATCATCAGACCAGAACCATCAGGGGCCACCGGGACTATCTCCGGACCTGTGCGATTAAAAAACGATTTTGAAAACCAGTTCTCGATTCTCGGAGACATCGAGTAACATACATACAAAGAAGTAGTCGAATAGAGAACATTCTCCTTTTTTGAAGTCGGTTAAAAACCCTTACGTCGTGTGGTGACGGCAGTAAGAATACATTTGTCACCACCTCAACTACTCCTGCGGGTGTCGTAAGAGTCGACTAAGGGATTGAAGTGTCACTGACCATTTTACAAGATTGATGAATTGATGATGGGCAGCAGCGTCATCATAGTGGACACATTACTGCGATCGCCAATCCGCTTGCCCAGCGTGGTGATTATGGGCATTTACCTCCTAATGCGTCTATACGCATAGTTAATAGGAGCGGCCTACGTCCAGCAGTGGACTAACATAGGCTGATGATGATGATGATGATGATGATGATGAAAAACCCTTATAATCTATGTAAACAGATCACCGGCGCGGGTCACGGTATAGGCCGTGAGATGGCGCTACGGTTTGGAAAACTTGGAGCCATTGTCGTGTGTGTGGACATCAACGCCAAAGGAAACGAGGAGACTGTTAAAGCAATCACAGACAATGGTGGAAAAGCCCATGGTTACGAGTAAGTACCAGGCCTACTGCTGCGAACTTCGAAATACGTAAATTTTGAGGATTTTTCATCACGTCACTCCAACGAAGGCGTCTTTAGAGTTCCTCGAAATTTGCGGATTTTCAAGTTCGCGTTAGTAGGCCAGCAGCATTACCTAAAATTGATGGTAATTGGAGCAGGAACACTCTTGATTGGCCGTGTGGTGACGGCAATAAGAATATACAGTGTGTAAATCTAATACGGGCAATCAATTAAACCAGACATGGGATTCATTAGTGTAATCATGGATTACAAGGTTTTTTTAAAGTTACTCTTAATAACGACCCCTCAGAATTTTTTAAAGATTTTCGGAGCAGCAATGTAGATACGAACATTTGTTATTGTTGATATGGCAGTTATGTCATCTGCTTTTGAAATTAGCTGTCAACGAGTGCTTAACTCGCGTATGTTGCTCTACATTGCGCGCCGAATTATTTTGCATGGAAAATTTTGTTGCTCTAATTTGAAGTAAAAGTTATTTGAATGTACTTATTATGTCGTAAACTAACACCCGTTAAGAGCTTCGCCCGTATTAGACTTACACCCTGTATTGGTCACCATCCCAACTCTTCCTCTTTGTAAGAGTCGACTGAAGATTGAAGTGTCACTAGCCATTCTTTGATAGAAGATTGATGATCGGCAGCAGCGTCATCATAGTGGACAAATTACCTACTCCGATCGCCAATCCGCATTACGGGCATTTCTCTCCCTATGCGTAGGTATAGGTACAATTAAACCTTTTCAACGCCAAGAACCACTAAAGTGGCCATGTGTTGCTCTGCCTACCACGCCAGCAGCCACTAAAGAGGTCATCGAGTGTACCGTTAAAGTAACTGTCTAGCTGACAGATAAGGTTCATTTTCGTTGTTCATTAATAGAGATATTGGCGTGTATGTCACAATTTGATGCGAGAGGGAAGGCTTAGGGAAGGGTTAGGTAATAGGAAAGACCTACATCCAACAGTGGACTGAGAAAGGCTTATGTTGTAATGTATGTACGTTTGATAATTATTCTGGTTTGAATTCCAGGTGTGACGTCACTGATCGAGCCACAGTCTTCAATCTAGCAGACAAGATCACAAAGGAAGTCGGAGAAGTGACAATACTGATCAACAATGCTGGGATCATGCCGTGCCAGCCTTTCCTGAAGTGGACGGAACAGAATATCCGCTCCACTCTTGATATTAATGTAGCTGGCAACCTTTGGGTAGGGATTATTTGAAACTCGATATTTGGCAGGGATAGGTTGGAGGAGAAAAAACTCAGGGACGTCAACCTTAAGGTTATCCTGTTATTCTGCTAGAAATAAGGAGGCTATAAAGAAGTTAAAATATGGGGAAACGCAGTCAGGAAATTATTCTGGAGCTCCAGCAACGGGAAATGGGGTGAATGAGTACTTCAAATGCTCGACAGCCCGCTTGATTCCGGCCAAGCGTCCAAAGCATAACATAACATAAAATAGATTAGGCGAAAATTTAGGCTTTTTGCTAGGCTCTAAGGCTCTAATAATGAGCTTAGAAGCTCATTATTTAAATAATGAAATATGAGGTGTGACGGATATTTGTGATTGGAACAGAGTAAGGTAAAGGTTATCTCATTACTCGGTCCTATTACATTCGTAAGTACCTACCTATACAGTGTGTGGCCTACAACCGGGGTGAAAATTTAAACGGTGCATTAATAAGCTGATCAACAATCATTTCCACATATTGTAATTAAAAAAAAAAATTTTTTTGTAATTTTTTGTTCATGTATTTTTCATTATTATGGGTTCATTTACTTGAATTAAAAGTTATCAATAACTTATCATTTTTGAATCATTGAAAAATGTACAATTTTTTTTTAAAACCGTATCAAATTAGTGTAAAAATGCAAACAAAATTATTGTTATGACTTCCTACCTGGTAATCCTGGTATACTATCAAGATGTCTTGCGACTGACAAGCTACGACATCGTGATGCCAAGATCCAGTACTAAAGGTCCATAGCTTTGAATGACAATATCTCCGAACTTAACCACTTTGAAACACCGGGACCTTTACAGGATTATTGCTGATAGTCTAAGGAGTCACTCATTTCATTTTTCTCCCGTGTTAAAGACCACACACTGTATAGTTAACTGCAGTAATCAGAGTACCTAATATTTCCCCAAATCTGGATTGGCGAGAAGACGAATGAGATTTTAGTTTATTTATTGACATTCTTTGATAATTGTTAAAGTACTTATTACAAAAAAAATGTTCTGGGTACATAAGTATACATTATATAATATATGTTACTTATACTCCATTTCTGTTTATTTTTATAAGTCATGTAGATATTGTAGAGGGATAAATATCAGGTACAAATTACTAGTTTAGGTTTAATTTAACAAACGATAAACTAAAATTGAAATATATGTGACATATAAGTTTAAAAATGGACTAGACAAGTACATCACATCTACAACTTAAGTATGATTATTGTCACAATGATCACTGGATGCAGGCTACATCAGTTTTCTAACTGCCTGCATGCTTCATCATCATCATCATATCAGCCGAAAGACGTCCACTGCTGAACATAGGCCTCCCCCAAAGATGACCGGTCCTACCCCACCCGCATCCAGCGGACTCCTGCGACCTTCACCAGGTCATCAGTTCACCTTGTGGGGGGTCTACCCACGCTACGCCTTCCGGTACGTGGCCGCCACTCGAGAACCTTCCCGCCCCAGCGGCCATCCGTTCTACGCGCAATGTGCCCCGCCCACTGCCACTTCAGTTTAGCGATTCGGGGAGCTTTTTCTATAGCTCTAGCTAGCTAGAGCATGCTTATTAAATAATAATAATAATATACCAAGATTACCAAGGAAGAATATCAAATCCACCAGCTCCCAAAAAACTTGAAATAACTCTTTCTTGCAGACTCTTCAAGCCTTCCTCCCAGCAATGAAGAACCGAAACCACGGTCACATCGTGGCGTTGTCGTCCATGGCGGGGCACATTGGCACCAGCAACTTGGTGCCATACTGCGGGACGAAGTTCGCAGTTCGTGGCATCATGGAAGCTTTGGAGAGCGAGCTTTATGAAGAGACTAATGGCCAAAGTCAGGTAATTCCATAATGAGTTAATCGATTCTCTTTCTAAAGGTGCATGCAGGCCAATAGAGCATTCTTCTATCCCCCACTCTACGAAATCAACGAATCACGTTTCGTGTAACGATCGAATTTCGTAGAGTAGGGGGATAGAACAGCCAATGCTCTTTTGATCTGAATGTAACTTAAAGGTTAGTTCTTTAGCTGCATCTTCTTACCCATTGGCAATTCATCATTTTGTTGTAATGTTTCTAGTTTTCTTCTCTTAATTAAAAAGCTTTTGGGCTCTGCAAAGGTTTTTCCTCTGGCTTAGCTTGGCTCGAAATTATGAAACAATCTGTTACCTAAGTATTTACGAAGTTGATAATAAATGAAAACCCGTCTATTTCAATTTCAGTTAAAACGTTTTTAAATTGTCTTTCTGTAACAATACCAATGTCAAAGTGAAAAACCGTATTTTAACTTGTGTATATGGAGAAGTTGTACATTTACTAATTCGCGGGTTAAGATTTATTCGAGCATAATATTTATCTTGCGTTTCTAAACGGTATAAAGCCAGAAAGATTATGAAAAAATAATATTACTTACATACCTACATGTAATAGGAGCATACCTACTCTTTTAATAATAAAAGAAAATATGATTTTTCATTTAAAATAATCTTCATTAGTTATAAAAGGTGCAGATTATACAGGGTGGAAAGGGACGACATTCCGTCCCGCTACCGACCGAGTCAACCAACCGTTACGATGAACTTTCAGTATAATACCATTATAGATATAAAATGTAGCCCCTCATACAAAGTAAGCGATTAGTTAGCGTTCAATAGTATGGAAAAGTCAATTTTCCATGTACGCTTTCGATGTTGGTCCCATACTGAAAGTTCATCGTAATGGTTGGTAGACTCGGTCGATAGCGGGATGGAACGTCGTCCCTATCCATCCTGTATAAGGGGAAATAAATTGAAAATCATTACTAATAATTCCCTTCCCCGACAGATCAAGTTCACCACCATCTGCCCATACACAGTGGACACAGGTCTCGCGAAGAACCCCCGTTTCCGCTTCCAAGCCAACAAAATGGTGGACCCAGGGGAAGCTGCGGATCTTATCGTAGATGCTATCAGGAGGAATCAATGGCAGATCACTGTTCCTGCTCATCTGTATTACATAGACAAGGTACCTATAGTAAAAAAAGATCGATAGTTAAAGGCCCAGTGAAGAGTCTGCTCCCGTTTCCAAGCCGACAAGATGATGGACCCACGGAAGGCTGTAGATTTTACGTGGTCTGGATACTATCAGGAGGAACCAGATCACTGTTTTTGCACATCTGTATCATACAGGGTGGAACAGAACGATGATCCTTCCTGCTACTGACTCAGTCTACCATTACGATTAATTTTCAATTTTGTATCAACATCGAAATATCCAAATATTGATCAAACGGTTTACTCACGTACCCGCTATAGCAGAGCGCAAGCCCGCAGTACACGTCGGGTACTCCATGATGAAGATCCTCTAAATGGGTCGAAAAATGTCGAG
>JALPQI010011768.1:0-34342 GCA_025490895.1 Thaumatotibia leucotreta
CGTTACACAAAACGTGATTCGTTGATTTTATTTTATAGAGTGAGGGAAAGAACAGCGAGTGTTCGTTTGGTCTGAATGCACCTTCAGCTATTAGCATCTTGGCTACGCATCCTGGTTTTCCAAACGACAATCGTTTTATTATCTCCAATAATGTACAATAAAACTAGCTAGCAATAACTAGCAATTTCCTGTGTACTAATGACTTTACTGCATCGTACTTTGATCGGAAAGTAAAGGCGTGTGATATATATGAGCGTGCCTTGTTTTCAGATGCATTCAGTTTCCGCACAAACTAGCATGAACAGTATAAAATGGCTTGGCTATAAATTTCCCTGCGGTTCCCAATATTTTGCTAAAGTTGAACGGTTTATTGAATTCCGCCGTGTACATTGGCTCGCCATATTGGCTATGTGAGACGTGCTTCCAAAAATAGTACAGGGTGTAAATGCAATACAGCCGAATTTCTTAACTGGGTTCCGCATTGGGTATAACAAGCCTCTTGATTCTTGATAATAGTAAACTGTGCATCAAGGGAGGTAAGAAGGGAATTACTAACGAGAGTGTTAGAAGTACTTTTAATGACTCGAGTTAGTATTCCGCTTACCGACCGTGATGCATACAATGTTTTTCATCACACATGCCGACAAAAAATAAGTTTGAAGAAAAAATATTATTAAATGACGTACTGACATTTCTATTACTCCCTAGGGAATTTCACTTTTCTACTACTCCTGCTATGCATGCAAGCAATAGCGCGCTTAGACAGCAAGTGCGATGAAAAGAATAATGAAAGAAAGTTCAACAAATTATGACTGCCAGAATTATATGTTATATGACAAGGTTCGCAGGTGCCGAAATATTACGTGAGTAACCAAACTAATCGATATTATTAGCTCTCCGAAACGCTAAACTGCGCGTATTACACGTAGAACCGATGGCAGTTGGGGCGGCCACGTACCGGAAAGTGCAGCGTGGGTAGGCCCCCCACAAAGTAGACTGCTGACCTGGTGAAGTTCGCAGGAGTCCGCTGGATGCGGATGGTCATCCGTAATCATTAAATTAATTGTTATTGTATAATAATTAAGTTTTCGTTTTTAGTATAGTTTGAAGGTACTCTTCCACGGTGCCATGGCTTTACTTGTATCGTATTATAATAACATCTTTTATTGTACATGACTACAACGAATAAATAAATTAGGAATTGCTTACCTTGTACAAAAGGTTTTTGTGCCAAAATTTCCCACATGCTACGACATCTTTATGTTACATGGCAACTTTATGCTAGTTTTTTAGTAACAGCCAGTGTAAAAAAGTCGAAGCCGCAGCAGTCGTTTGTTTGTGAATTCCCGCAGTTCCCAATATTTTGTTAAAGTTTAGCCAGTTATTGAACGCCGGTGCCGTATATCGCGGATATTGTGTGCCATATTGCCACTGTATCTGCATGCTACATATATATGTACTTAGCTGTACGGTTAGGATGTTTCCATTATACAATGTGCCCATGAGGAAAGGGAAAAAAATCTACAACGAATTTCTGACCTTTGAAGTTAAAAATGTCATATGAAATTGTATTTTTTTTTTTAAGTTACGAGTTGTGCAATAAAGAGTTACAGTATTGTATGAAGTTTTCGGGATTCAGTCTATTTTAAGAGAAAATCTTTTCTTACTCTTAAAACCGTTTTAGACCGTTATGATAAACGAATTCTAGAAAACGTTTTTGTCACCATGTTGTCTTAGTCTCGTCACACTTAATTGACAGACATCAAATGAACAAAAAATCTTTAATTACCTAGCAAATGTAAAGAAAACTTTAAAGTGCATTGTTTGCGATAGTTTCATTAATAAAATCCTTTTTTTGTGTATTAAGGCATTCAAAACGAAGAATGGAAAGAGGCAGCAGTTATCCCTATACATAAATCAGGTGACAAGCTAGATCCCAGTAACTACAGGCCCATATCATTGCTTGGAGCACTCTCAAAAATTCTGGAAAAACTAGTTTGCAAACGCTTAGTCGTTTTTCTGGAAAAGTTCTCCTTAATCTCGGATCGGCAGTATGGGTTTCGTGAAAAGAGGTCCACCGAGGACGCTGTTGTGCTTTTGACGAGGTTAGTATCTGGATACTTGGACAACAATGAGGCCTGCGTCGGCGTTTTCCTGGACCTCACCAAAGCCTTTGACACCATTTCCATACCCATTTTGCTCAAAAATCTGGAACTGGTGGGTGTGAGAGAGGTGGCTTTGGCCTGGTTCAGTAGCTACCTGTCAGGTCGCTTGCAGCGTGTGAAAATTGACCAAAACGTAAGTGACCCCATTGATGTCGTTTTCGGAGTGCCATAGGGCAGTGTATTAGTGCCAATATTATTTAATATTTATATTAACGACATCACTGATAAGGTATCTAATGCTGAAGTTATTTGCTATTCAGATGATACGGTAATACTTTTTCATGAAAATGACTGGGTCGATGTCGCTAAGTCCGCGGAGAGTGGTTTGGGTGTCATAACGGATTGGCTAAGGAATAACCTCCTCACACTAAACGTGTCGAAATCCAAACTCCTTTGTTTCCATAAAACGAAGGCCTCGGCTCCAACTAGTTTACCTAAAATAAAAGTCCACACATGTAAGCAAAATGGATTACCAACGCCTGCTTGTCCCTGCCCGTCAATCCACAGAGCAGCCACCATTAAGTACCTAGATGTGGTAGTGGATGAAAATCTAGATTTTAAGGACCACTTAATAACGACAGCTAATCGTTTAAGGAAGCTTATATACGTTTTTAAAAACCTCCGCAATTCGGCCAGCAGATCACTTCTAAGAACCGTATATATTAGTATTTGCCAATCCGTTCTTTCATACTGTATAACAGCATGGGGAGGGGCTTATAAATCTTACATGATTTTGCTAGAAAGAACACAGCGAGCGGTGCTAAAAGTTATCCTTAGAAAACCTATTAGATACCCAACCAATCTTGTATACAGTGATATGAAAGTCCTCACAGTTCGTGGGCTGTTCGTACTGCGAGTAGTATCCAGCGTGCATGGAACAGTAATTAGGTCTCCGAAATATAAAGCCATGTTACAAAAACGCACATTCAAAGTACCAGTACCTCCGACCATGTCAGTATTTGCACAACGTCTACCCAATTTTCTACGTCCATTTGTCTTTAATAAAGTAAACTCAAAACTCTTAAGCAAAAAACTATCAGTAAGAGAGGCGCAGAAAGAAACATCACAGTGGCTTAGCTCCCTTGCGTACGAGGAATTGGACGACCTTTTGAGAGTAGCAAAGTGAACACACTCACACTCACACACACTTACACGCGCGCGCACACACACACACACACACACACACACACACACACACACACACACGCGCACACACACACACACACACACACACACACACACACACCCGTACGAGTTGCATAACTACTTTTAAACTCGACTTATGACCAACTTTTATTTGATTTTTACTTAACTCTGTAATAAATTCTTTGTTTTTACCTAATTTCGCATTAACCGTGAAGTGTAAACTCTGTTTGATTAGGTTACCTACGAGACAGGCTGAGCCTAGTGTAGGAGCCAGAGCAACCCAAATGGATAATGCTTAATGTACATATATTTTATTAACGTGAAGTACGAACCGATTTCTTGTGTATCCTTAATTTGTGTGTACAATAAAATAAATTTGATTTGAAAACATCAAAAAAAAACTGAAAAAGATCTTTTTTTGCAGATTTGACCAAAACTCATAATTATTAAATTGTTTGCTTCTTTTAGTCTCAGTTTCTATAAATCTTATAAACCTATGTTAGTAACAATACATACTTATCTATTTTTTATTACAACCGTTACTCGGCTCGTGAAGTCCACAAC
This sequence comes from Thaumatotibia leucotreta, assembly GCA_025490895.1. Classification (NCBI taxonomy): domain Eukaryota; kingdom Metazoa; phylum Arthropoda; class Insecta; order Lepidoptera; family Tortricidae; genus Thaumatotibia; species Thaumatotibia leucotreta. The sequence goes on from JALPQI010011768.1 coordinate 3,876, forward strand.
AGTGCACAAGATACGGACCGTCAATTCTGTCGCAATCATGGCTAGGATGGTATTGGGGCTGGCGCGCACGCGCCGTACAGGATGCTTAGCGAAGTTGCCAATCGCTAGCGCTTGGTAGCGTATCATAGTTTTCCCTCTCTGTCACTCTTGCGGATTAGTGCAGCAAAGACAGTTAGCTGCCTTTCGTTTACGATTGACGATTAAGCGTTAGCGATTGGCAACTTGTCTAAGCACCCTGCGATGCCGCTCGCAGGCGCATCGCCGCGCTGGTTTAAAGGCCCGGCCATGACATTGGTCTAAGGCAACCAGCGGCGAGCGAATTCATGGATTGGAGCGGGATGCCGATATGGGTACTCCCTCTCGCACGTATGGTTTTTTGCTAAGCTGGTCGCCTTAGACCAATGTCGTAGCCGCGACATAAAACAGGTGACGTGCGCGTCAGCGAATATCTGTGACGCACTGCAAAAGCGTGGCAGCCCCATCAACACCCGGAACGCATTGTTATATCGAAATTGTATGCATGTTCAGATATTTTTGACCTCCGTTCCCGCTCTGGTGATGATAGTATATTTTTGAATAATTTTGGCCAGTCATATTAAAAGTACCATATTTACTCGTATGAATAAAATATTAAAAGGTAAGCTGCATAATGGGTACATGCGTTGTTGGATTAAAGATAATAAATATTTACTCCCTGAAAATATTCTCACAGCTCATTAAATATAATAAGTAGAATAAAATTATTTACATTTTATTTGTAATTTTTAGCATAGGTACCTACTTAAATTAACGTGAAATTGAATTTAAACTTTAGTGAGACATAAAAACTATAATTAAACGGTTAATCTCACGTGTATTTTAGTCACAACGCGTGATATGTTTCGGAGAGCCTAGGTCTCCATTATCAAGCACTGAGCCCGCTGGCCGTGTGGTGACGGCAGTAAGAATACATTTGTCACCACCCCAACTCCTCCTGCGGGTGTCGTAAGAGTCGACTGAGGGATTGAAGTGTCGCTAACCATTATTTGATAAGAGATTGATGATGGGCAGCAGCGTTATCATAGTGGACACATTACTGCGATCGCTAACCCGCTTGCCCAGCGTGGCGATTATGAGCATTTACCTCCTAATGCGTCTATACGCATAGTTAATAGGAGAGGCCTACGTCCAGCAGTGGACTATCATAGGCTGATGATATATGTATGAGCCCGCGTTCACGTCTCGCGACTCTCGTACCACGTTCGCACCAATACGTGAATACAAGCGGGGTGGATAGTCATAGTCATAGTATTTATTCAGAAACAATACAAGTATTGTGTTTGAAATACAATATTAAAACTAACATTAAAATACAAAGAAATAAAATATAAAAATAAAGCCTTAACATTAAACACACACTTATGAGCAATATACCAATAAAAAAGAAACAGAAAAGACGAAAACTTGTAAAAATAAGTGCCTCTACAAATTCAAAAACCTCATCCACGGTGTAGAAATATCCTCTCAATAAAAAGTTCTTCAACTGTCTATGAAACAACAAGTTATCCGTAATGACTTTCAATTCTGTTGGCAACCGATTGTATAGCTGTATGGCTTGATGACCAGCGGAATGCGCTATGACTTTGAGTCTAGGACATATCTTGACTTTAATGTTTTTGGTGCGCATGTTAAGAGTGGTGAGTGTGTTAAGAGATGGTTTAAAATGACTCTGGCTCTAGCGGTAGGAGCGTTGGCACCGCGGTGCGAACGCGCGCCGGCGCCCACGAACAGGCGCCGCCAGCGCCGCCCCAGGGCTCCCGCTGCCGGGCCACTTGCCCGCGGAACGACTAATCCCATTCTCTCCAGCACAGATGCTCCGTCTACTTTATTATGCAGTAACTGGTAGTAGTGCACTGCATGGAGCAGCTTCCGTCTAGTTGCCAGCGTTTGGAACCCGACCATTCCCGCTACGAATAGTGAAGGATTTGCCATCTCCTTCTCGGCCTGCCAAACCCCCGTCCAGCACCATGGAAGGCTACTTTAGTTATTCCACAAAAAAAGAAAAAAAAGGTACTTATTTAGTCGTGTTCCTCATGATCCTTCCCTAAGTACCGTTGTAAAGGATTATTTGTAATTTACATTTAAATATTAAGACAAAGCTGAATGTCAATTTGAATAAACAATAAGGAAGGGTCGAATGAGTTAGCATTATCCTCGCACCTTCATTATACACGGGTAAAATAACATAATGTTATTTATTTGAATGCGCTCCGCAAAACATGGTCCAAGTTAGTTGAAATTTTCATTAATTCGACTTTTTGATTTAACTTAACCTTTCACAATTATTTTTACTTAAGTAAAACTTAGTCTGGCTGGAGAAGTTAGGCTGTGTTGTCAGTTTAAAATTTCATTATTTGAGCTAAGTCCGGGGAAGAATATATTCAATAGTACATTGCGCATCAAGGGAGGTAAGTACGGAACTACTAACGAGAGTGTTAGAAGCTTTTATGACTCGAGTTAGTATTCCGCTTACCGACCGTGATGCATACCTACAATGTTTTTCATCACACTTGCCGACAAAAAAATAAGTTTTAAGACATAATATTATTAAATGATGTACTGACATTTCTATGACTCCCTAGGGAATTTCACTTTTCTATTACTCCCGCTACGCACGCAAGCAAAGCACGCAAGATGAAAAGTATTTGGCCAAGTTTTTGGGCAATTTATAATTACTGTATACTCGTAAGTGACTTCAAAAAAGAAGCAATTGTATATTTTGTTCAGTAAATTTTATTCAATTTAAATACAAAAAAAAGAGAAGGAGGTTCTCAATTCGATTAATTTTTTTTTGTATGTTTGTTCACGATTCTCGGAAATATCGAGTAGCAATACTCGATATTTCCGAGAATCGTGAACCCATTTTTTATAAATCAAAAGTCCTGTTGGCATCAAGTCGAGGTCTGATACTTGGAACTTGGAAAAGTCTGCTGAAGACGTTTATAATTTTAAATTTGGTGATTGGTTATTTTTATTGGACAAGGCTTTTAAACTACATCGAACATTGTTTTTATAACTTAAATGAATATTTTGATTATAAGGAAAATTTATATTGATTCTCTGTTACTGGACATTTGCAATTTTGTATTTTATTTATAATTGATGTATTTTATAATTATTATGTTATCTCATTGCCATTAACATATTTTGATTTTTATAATTTTTTTGACATTTTACAATTTCCGTGACAGTATTCATTAATTTATGTAATAAAATTGTGTTAAGTTGATGCATGTGATTGGCTTACGAATTAATATTTGCATGCTTAGTTAAGCAGAATGTATCGGACACCTTGAAAATTGACCACCATAACTATTATGTATTACTACATTCTTGCAAATAAATAATTTGAATTTGAATTTGAATTTGAATCGAAAAAAAGATCTGAGGCAACATATTTAAAAGTGTGGCAGCAAATATCATCCAAAATGTCAAATCTAGATACGTATCATCATCATCGGCAGTCTAATCGGTCCTGGTCGTTAACAAAACCAAATACGCTTAAACTGTTTTAAATCCCCACCTTCCCAGTTATAGACTATAGCATCGATCCCCACATGATAATAAAGTAAAAATCAAGTACGAGCATCGAAAATCAATTCCGAGGCAATTTCAGGACTTGGCGCGGCGCGCAGTTTATGTGCAAAACGTGATTTAAAGTTCTGGACATTCATCCTGTTTCATAAAACCCTCACGCCCGCTCGTTATCTCGAGCTGCGGCCTTACTAAGAGTTTGTAGTGTCAAATTTAATAATACTAAGGCTGCGTGGTAACGACGGTAAGAATATATTTGTCACCACCCCAACACTTCTCGTGGGTGTCGTAAGAATTGACTAAGGGATTGAAGTGTCGCTGACCATTCTCTTATTGAAGATCCCCAACACGCTTGTCCAGTGTGGCGATTACGGTTATCACCTCCTAATGCGTGATACGCATAAGTTGGTTAGCAATAGGAGAAGACTACGTCGAGCAGTGGACTGTAAGAAGCTGATGATGTGTGCTGAGAACTGTGTATACTTCAAACTATAGGCGGCATATATCAGCAGACGGTCAGTCATTTTCAAACGGTCATACGGTCAATGTCAAATTTGGATATTACCTATGTCGCCGCGTGTTTTTTTGTCACACCAATACCACTATCAGTGAGTGATCCGCAATGAATATGTGCGAGGTAGTCTTGGGAGTCCGTGACATAGCCATAGCCGATAAGCTACTGGAAAGCAGGATGAGATGGTATGGACATGTCAAGAGAAGACCACCCGATTATGTTGGAAACCAATTGCTGAATTTGTCTGTCCCCAGAAAACGTTCAAGAGGGACGCCTAAGACTACCTGCGCAAATCTGTTGCTGGCAGATATGGCTAAATGCAATGTTTCTGAAAACGATGTCAAAGATAGAGCGAAGTGGAGGAGAAAAATAAATAAGGCTGACCCCACCACCATGTGGGATACTCAGCCAGGAAGAGAGAGAATACCACTATCAGTGATTATGCAGTAAGAGTCTATTATGCCATGTTTAAATTTTTGTCTCCACTTCGCAATCATGGTAAGAGTACTGGGATGTACAGCTGCTAATATTTCCAACTGTAATAGACACCTTTATGGTTGAGAACTTCTAAAAACCTTTTGTCCTGCATTAAGGAATAACGTTGTTATCGGGACCTTTGTGTTTTAGTTTAATTATATTAATGTAGGTTTAGTTTGTTCATAACGTAAGATTACTATTCATTTCCTCATAAAACAATTATAACGCAATTTGATCACCATAAAATAAGCTTTCAAAACATGTTTACGTTTTTTGTGTACGTTCTTTTTACAATATTTTATAAGACAAAATCTTTATGACAGAACTTTAGGACCGACTAGGAACATAAAGATTTACAAGTTTTCAGTCTGTAAATGTACCTAGACGATAAAGCTTCAGTTGCAAGGTAGCGAAGTTGTTGTTTGCCGATCATGTTGAGACGGCAAGCAAAGTAATTAAAAAAGTGGAATCTTGAGAATTCCGAAGGTTCAAAGGCAGGAGAGACAAATCTTTTCGCAAATAAAAGCTACGAAGGAAAAGAAAATGTCTGCAGGTGGTTTTGTGGCAGTAATTAAACTTAAAATAATAACATGTCCCGGATCAATTGGACTGCGTTATGGAATAACAAACTAATCGACGAAATCGACAAAATTGGTTTTAAATGCAGGTCGAATATTAGGTATAACAATCTATGTAGTCAAAAACCATGTCTAAAGCCTTATTGTAAGAGGTAGAATTAAGCGACTCATTAAAATATCTTAGGGCTGAGCGCTAATCAATTAGTACGTTAAAACGAATGGAGCGCCAAAGTTTATTTCACAAATTATGTAAATATACATTTTTAAATGTGTAAACGAATTGCCGTGTGGTGACGGCAGTAAGAATACATTTGTCACCACCCCAACTCCTCCTGCGGGTGTCGTAAGAGTCGACTAAGGGATTGAAGTGTCACTGACCATTATTTGATAAAAGATTGATGATGGACAGCAGCGTCATCATAGTGGACACATTACTGCGATCGCCAATCCGCTTGCCCAGCGTGGCGATTATGGGCATTTACCTTCTAATGCGTCTATACGCATAGTTAATAGGAGAGGCCTACGTCCAGCAGTGGACTATCATAGGCTGATGATGTGATGTGATGTGAAACGAATTGAGCGCCTAAAATTATGGCGTGCCTCAAGCGACACCCTCATGTGGAGTTAATTCTATATTGCACTATAGAATTAACTCCACATGAGGGTGTCGCTTAATTCGTTGTTAGGTACATATCTTGAATCTCACGATCATTTCACTCAATTTTGCTACAAACAGTGAATTAAGTGCCAAATATGTCGCTTACAACGGTCTTACGGAATACCGTCTATATTACACTCATTAAACTCATTATAATAACGAATTAAGCGAAAAAACATCAATTATTTATAAACGTTAATAAATACAGTATTTTTACATATAACTGGGTGCTTAGACAAGTTGCCAATCGCTAACGCTTAATCGTCACTCGTATACGAAAGGCAGCTAACTGTCTTTGTCGCACTAATATGAAAGAGTGATAAAGAGGGAAAATTACGATACCTAGTACCATAGGACAGTTACAAAACTGAAATTAAAGCCTAAAAACCAGGTTGAATATGTATCAAAAGTTCAACGTGCACTTGCTAAGATTACTTTTACATCCTCAAGGCAAAATTATTCACAAGAAATATCAGAATGTGTTGACTAAAAAGTTGGTATTTTAATTTTAAAAATATATAATTTGAAATCTGGAAAAGAAGTGGAACTACTAGGAAAACATAATAAGTATAATCTATAAATTTCAAATTCAAAAATTTGTTCAGTTGGATGTGGATAAAATAATCGATATTTCATCAAGCACTAGAGAAAAGTTAATTTCTGCTCCTGTCGTTCGGGCTTTGTAAAATGTATAAAGATAATCACGTGACTCTTCGTTGGAATCTGTCATTCTCATACATTAATTGCTTATCGCTTATCGTATACGATTGCAGAATGGCGTCTTGGCTAGGACTACTGATGAAGGATTCTTGTAGGATATCGATTAATGCGTAAGTCGACGTTGATTTTGTAGGTAGATGGATATACTGACGTTTTTAGCGTTTCGCAATCCCCCTTGACAGCGCCTTAGAGTTGTGCAGCCGCGTAATGTAAATGGATGGATTTCTCGACCTCGCTTATCCGTTTGAAGCCGCTGTAGTGCGGCCGAGTGTGAGCGAGTTATCTTGGAGGATATTACCGCTCAGCTATGCTATTCTCTTATTTACACATTCGACGCTGCGTTCGTCAACGAGCTCGACGACGAGACAGCCCTCACTTCGATGTCGAGCACAGCGCTGCGAAAAACGGTATTCACTAACGTAGAACAGCTCGTCGTCGAACTGTAGGCGGTAACTCTCGGCGCAGTGTAGTTCCAGCTCACGCCGCATTCGTCGCCGAGCGCTAGTGTCGTTTAAAGTTAGTAAACAAATCTATCGTAAGGGTATGGGACCAAGCACAATGAAGGAAATATATCGTAATGGTACCTATATCATATCGTTTTAAATATGTATCGGTACATACAGTGTTGGCGTTATTGGGCCACTTTCTATTTGTTCGTAATTGAGATTCAAAAATTCTGAACATGTAGGTAGATGGAAATAAACGCTAACACTGGCGCCCCACCCTCAATTTTGTCCTGTCACACACACATACATCACTCTTAACACAATAAAACTATACGTACATGTGAGAAGAAAAACTGAATCCAGGCTGAGCTAAAAGCTAATCGGTGCGAGTGATTTATAGCTATCCCGCGGCGTTTTGCGCTGGTTAGATTAAAATAAAAAACAATGCATTTCTCGATTGTTTTCGCGGAGTTTTTTTGTACCATTTCCTTGAATTCCTTGTGGGATTGAAAAGCTAGGTTTAGCCGCAGAAAAGCACCTTCATAGGATACTTTGTAATGCAATAGCAGTTTTTATGCAACGTATAAATATACAAACTGCCGATTGACTCCTGCTCTCGTTCATATTATAAACAGGAATCTATTATATACAGGACAACATATATTATATCGGACACATAGATCAAAACAGTATTAACTCAAAAGATGTATATTTTTTTAGTTAAGGGTATATTTGAGATCTACGAACTTTGTGGATCAACAAACTGCCGATTGACTCCTGCTCTCGTTCATATTATAAACAGGAATCTATTATATACAGGACAACATATATTATATCGGACACATAGATCAAAACAGTATTAACTCAAAAGATGTATATTTTTTTAGTTAAGGGTATATTTGAGATCTACGAACTTTGTGGATCACGAATATTTATCCTTAGCTAAAAATAGATACATTTTGAGTTAGTACTGTTTTGATCTAGGTGTGCTGTATATCCTGTGATTGGTACATTCACAGGATCTATCAATCATAACGCTCTAAGTGCTAGCTTCACCCAAAGCCCTTTGATTTTTGAGCGTCCTTACATTCTGTCGAGGTGCAATGGGTTGAAATTAGGAAAAAACTTATTAAGTTCAATAAGGGCCAATGTCATAAGAGTCGACAATTAATGTCCGAAGTGATACGATTGACACAAACTTAAAATATGTTGTTTTATGTCTGATAAGTGATATGATTAATGTTTCTTTTCTGTAACACTATCGAAAAGAATACTTATGTCAGTATATTGCTATAGACAGTGAATAAATAAAGCAAACATTTGTGTCGTTAGAATTTACTATATTTCATTATAATTTTAAATATTAGATGCCATATACCAAAAAATATCGGAGTTTACAAATGCCGGAGGCGGGATTTGAACCCACGTTTTCAGCGTTCGCGGCTGATGCCTAAACCACTCAGCCACTAGCGAGCTAGCTAGCTAGCTAGGCTAGCAGTCATAATAGTGTCAATTAACGTTCAAAATATTGTAATAAGTGAGTCAACAATATTATGATATGTTTTGTCAGTCTCATCTCAAACGCAATATATTAACTCTGCTACCCTGCTATGCTATTCTCTTATTCACATATTCGACGCTGCGTTCATCAACGAGCTCTACGACGAGACAGCTTTCACTTCGACGTCGAGCGCAGCGCTGCGAAAAACGGTATTCACTAACATAGAACAGCTCGTCGTCGAACTGTAGGCGGTAACTCTCGACGCAGTGTAGTTTCAGCTCACGCCACATTCGTCGCCGAGCGCTAGTGTCGTTTAAAGTGCATTAGTGAATACCATTTTTAGGCTCGACGCTGCCGCAGCGCTGACACAGCGCTGATAGCAAGGCGGTTCCCTTAAGTGAATAACACTGCTGTACTTGAGGGAGGCTTTCGCGGTTGATGCCTAAACCACTCGGCTTCTCCTGGCTGGCAGTCATAATACTGTCAATTAACATTTAATAGTTATTTATGTGGCTGGCGCATAATTTCATAATAAGATCACACGAGTGTTTAATGCCTAATTATGTACAGTCACATACATAACTTTATCTACATCCATATCATTACTTTAGAATGACAATTTACCTTTATTTTCATTGATATCTACTAAGTAATTACCTCTAAATATAAAAATTCAAATCAGTTGAAATCACTCAATTTCTGTAAGGATATCCTACAATAAATATTTATTGAAAAAAAAACAACAAAAAGAAGTTGACTTCATAATGTTAAAATTAATATCATGACGACGATACTTTAATGTCAACATTATGATGCACTGTACTCTGCCTGTACTTTAATGTTAACATTATGATACAGCCACAGACACCGGTCTCTTAATATAGGTCATTACATTACCGCTTCTGAATACATAACAGGGAAATTATGATATTCCTGTAGATAAAATATTGTAATAAAATAAGTCAACAATATTATGATAGGCTCTGTTAATCTCAAACTCAATATAACTCTGCTACCCTATACTTGAGGTACCGTTACAAGTGCAATATACACTCGCTAATTCCCCTCATATCCTGTCACAGCTCCATCACACCCTTATTAACAGACTCGCGGCTTCACAGTGAGTGATCAAAGCCTCCGATTATTTTCCTTCACCGCACGTTGCGAGCACTTTAAACCTCATATAAGGTCTTTTCTTTGAATTCGAGGGCCTTTATAATGTAAGGAAACGTAATTAGGTTGAGGTGAGTGGGGCTTTTTAATATTATACGCGGAAGGAATGGTATTTGCGTATGAAACAAGTTGCGAACAGTGATACGTTTTTCTAGCTCTTAAATGCCTCAAAAATCCTTGTATCTTTTAATATTTTTGGGACTAATTTTGACTGTTAACGTGAATAAAGCAGTACTTTAGAATATGAAAACATTCTACACTAGCAACTTTCATGACAATTTTCTTTTGTTTTCCGGAAACTGCGAGAATATTCGGCATCTTGTACATGGCTATGTATAACCAAATTAACCAAGAGAGATCGATGTACCCCAATACATCTGTATCGGAATATTCGTAAGCAGGTCACGTCGGCCTGAGCACGCTTTAATTTGCATTATTGGCCTTAAAGTCGGAGTCGGCGATGCTATTTCCGAAGACCCTTCCAGTTCCCTTACCATGATCTGTAGCTGGAGCATTCCATGGGCTGTCCCGTACAAACGCGTGTATATTTCGATCATTTCAGTTTTCTTCTGAGTTATTAGTTATATTATATATATTTTTGAGCAATTTTTGACTCGTCTAGTCACGAAAGAGAACTTCGATAAGCCTACATTTTTGAGAAAAACCGTGTTCGTACGGGACATCGGTTGACTTTTTCGTGGAATGCACCAGCTATACAGGATGTTTAGCCAAGTTGCCAATCGCTAACGCTTAGTAGCGTGGCGTAGTTTTTCTTCTCTGTCACTCTTACATATTAGTGCGACAAAGATAGTTAGCTGCCATTCGTTTACGATTGACGATTAAGCGTTAGCGATTGGCAACTTGTCTAAGCCCCCTGGCCATCTCACTCATACTGGCCTATTGGTACGAGCGAGAGATAAAGAAAGTAAATCACGCAGTTCATACAGTTATTTCACGCCGTCAGCCCATGGTAAGGATAGTGGAAGGCTCTCCTTGGAGTGCCGTTGAGTCTTTCCGGAACATTCGATGGTAAAACAAAAATATTACGTTTTGCTTAATACAATTCAGAATAGAACAGAAAAGTGCGTGTATTTAGGTAAAACAGAGGATCGGTTTTTTACAAGATCGTCGTGTTTAGCCAAGTTGCCAATTGCTAACGCTTAGTAGCGTATCGTAGTTTTCCCTCTCTGTCACTCTTTCTCTTTAGATAGTTAGCTGCCTTTCGTTTACGATTGACGATTAAGCGTTAGCGATTTGCAACTTGTCGAAGCACCCTGTAGTGGGTATAAAAAACGCGAAAACACAATACTGTTCGTAAGTAGATAACAAAAAAAGTGTAAACAAATGTGACAGTTTTTTATAGCGTTTGAGGTCTTCGACACATATTGTGAAACACGTTAGTGACGATAAATGGACGGGTTTGCGGACGATTGTGGTAGACACATGTCTTTGAGTGGCTTAAGGTTGTAGTAGGTACCTTCGAAAGATTAAGTACAGATGTCGCGAGTGATTAATTTCACAATAAAAATAAATAATAATAATATTTTAGCCTATATAATGTCCCACTGCTGGGCACAGGCCTCCTCTCATATATGAGAGGGATTGGGCTATAGTCCCCACGCTGGTCCTAAGCGGGTTGGGAACTTCACATACACCTTTGAATTTCTTCGCGGATGTATGCAGGTTTCCTCACGATGTTTTCCTTCACCGAAAGCGAATGGTAAATATCATCTGATATTCCGTACATAAGTTTCGGAAAAACTCATTGGTACGAGCCAGGGTTTGAACCCACGACCTCCGGAATGAAAGTCAAACGTCTAAACCACTGAGCCACCACCGCTTTTTTTTTTCACAATACCATTGATTAAATTCGCTGTGATTCACGGAAGGTCGTCTGGTGTAATTGAAAGCACGTTGGACCGGCAATCCAGAGGAAGCATGTTCGAATCCCGTGACAACCAGAGTCTTTTGCAGTTGATTTTTTCTATGGTAAGCACATCTGTTACGACATTGTGGGATTACACGTTAGTAGGTTCATGTTTACATTAATACTAATAAGATATCTAATAATGAATAGGCCTAACTTTTAGGAGCAATGCTGAAGTCAATACTCCTAAAGTGCCACGACGACTGCGCCGTCTGAATTTAAATTTCTATGGACTTTTCCTTGCTAAAGGTAACTGCACGCCAATTTACCTCGCATTTCCGATCACAGGAACTGGCCGCTTTAATATTCCTCAGTTCAAGCAGAGCCAAGGAAATAAATTTAATTTCTATATAAAATTTACAGGCAGTAGATAAATATGTGCAGTAAAAATATTTACTACCTATCCTTGTAGCTTGAAATTGTGAAAACTGTCAGAATTTTCTGCAACTAAAAATCTGAATTGAGCTCGATAAAATATTACCTATTTTTTTGAGTAACGAATTAAATTATTTTATTTTATATTTTTGATTTGTGTTTTCTGAGTAGTCATAATACTAACCATACTTAAAGTAATTACTATAAATGCGAAAAAAAATCGGTCTGTCAGTTACCACAATGTGACACTAGGAAAGAACATACGATAGTTTTTATCACAGAAATCGCCTGTGTGTGTTCAGACTCAAACGAAGACGCGTGCACCATAATCAGTTCACCAACGTCCGTATCCAAGTTTTAGAAGCATAACCTACATGCAACATAGTCTCATTTTGTGAATTATAACTATTTAGCTTCTGAAACAAACCAGCAACTACGGGTTAAAACGTATCTTTATATACATCCTAACACATTCATTCCATATACGGGTAGCTTTTGAAAATAAATATCCGTAGCGCTTCGGCGGAAGCATGCGGGTGGGAAATAAAAATACGACTGGAAGATGCAAGTTACTCCCGTCGCTTGCCAAATGCGGGTCATCATCATCAGCCTATGATAGTCCACTGCTGGATGTAGGCCTCTCCTATTAACTATGCGTAGCATTAGGAGGTAAATGCCCATAATCACCACGCTGGTCAAGTGGATTGGCGATCGCAGTAATGTGTTCACTATGCTGCCCATCATCAATCTTTTATCAAATAATGGTCAGTGACATTTTAATCCCTTAGTCGACTCTTACGACACTCGCAGGAGGAGTTGGGGTGGTGACAAATGTATTCTTACTGTCGTACCACAATACTTACTTTATGATTCCTTACGACTCACTTTTAGAGACGTATATCTTAGCTGTAAAAGAGATGTAATGATATCTAATAAAAGAATTACTCAACCATGGGTAACGCAGGAATTATTATTGTTAATAGAAAAACGTGATAGCTTGTTTAGAAAATGGAAATTGGCTCCGAAATCTAAAACATATCGACTGCATTACACTCGCTTCAGAAATAAAGTTAATATCGAAGCCGCTAGAAATAAATATAAACAAACACTTATATTAGACTGTAAAAAGGATTTTAGAAAAATATGGGAAAATGTAAACAATTGGATTGGTAAAAAAGGTAATAACATTGATAAAACAGTTTTGCAATACTTAGGCAAAGATAATGATATTCATACAGTATGTAATAACTTCACTAAAACTTTCACCCAAGAAATAGAAAATATTAAACATATATGCAGTTCATCCTTTTTAAACGGTTTTTATTAACTTCACCGCGTATCAACTGTCGTCGATGCTTCAAATCTTGTGATCGATTTTTCGACCACTTCTACTGCACCAAAATTAATGAAATTTGGAACTCGTGTCAAGTCCCCATGACAATGCAATATTATAATATTTGTATCCTTATACCCTCAAAGCCTGATGCTGCAGACGTACTGCTTACCTTAACCGAGAGTGTTAGACACGTGAAAATGAAAGTATAGCATGTTTGGCATAATCAAATACTAACAGCCTGATCTTGACTTCCAACTCCTCACTCCTGATGCTGCAGTACTGCCCACAATAACCGCAAGGTTTATCTTTTATCGATTTCTTGATTTTAAGGAAGTTCTTTAAATATTAAGTAGAAATTATGCGAATTTAATATTAACGTCCAACTCCTCAGATCTGATACTCCAGTGTTACTGCCTGCCACAACCGCTAGGTTTAGCGATCTGTAGATTTTGTAGTAATGCTTTAGACATTTGGTAGAAACATACGGATTTCATTATCATAATCATCATCATACCAGCCGAAAGACGTTCACTGGTGAATATAGGCCTCCCCCAAAGATTGCCACAAGGACCGGCCCTGTGCCACCCGCATCCAGTGACCTTCACCAGGTCCTGAGTCCACCTTGTGGGGGGCCTACCCACGCTGTGCCTTCCGGTACGTGACCACCACTCGAAAAACTTACCGCCCCAACGGCCATCGGTTGGCCACGCGACGAGCCCCGCACACTGCTACTTCAGTTTAGCGATTCGAAGAGCTATATCGGTTATTTTAGTTCTGCTGCGGATGGTCTCATTTCTAATCCGATATCGCAGAGAGACTCCTAGCATAGCCCTCTCCTTTGCCCTTTGGGTGACATTGAGCATTCTTATAAGGCCCATTGTAAGCGCCGAGCACGGTTTAGTACCGTAGGTCATCACTGTCAACATACACTGATCAAAGATTTTCGTCTTCAAGCACTGCGGAATATTGGACGAAAAGATACAGACGGATTTAATACCGACTTCCAACTCCTCAAACCTGATGCTGCTAAGAAACGTCGTGCGTCCTGCGGCCCTCCGGCTGATAGACTGACGGCGTGAGTGGATCGCGTAGCGTAGGGCGACCCTTCGGGCATGCGGCCCTCCAGCTGATAGAGTGACAACGTGAGTGGAGCGCGTAGCGTAGGGCGACCCGTCGGGCCTGCGGCCCTCCAGCTGATAGAGTGACAGCGTGAGTGGATCGCGTAGGCAGTGCCGTAACTAGCCTTTTATGCGCTCGGTGCGAGCTTTCAAAACTGCGCCCTTGAAAAAGGCTCTAACCAGGCTCTGACAATAAAGTGGACAAATGAGCATAAAAATAAATCTATCTATTTTTTGTTTACGAAGGTATAGGTACTTAGTAGATTTATTTAAGATAAAAATTGTTTATTAAAAAATATTTTGCTCAAATACAGAAATGCCACAAAGTACTCGATAGTAAAGACTCAAGGCTAAGGTAAACCATAATCACAAGAAAAGGACAGCTACCTACTCAAAGATTTACTTTCCGCGCTTTTCTCATTGCGAAGTCCTTGATTACATTGTCATACGACAGGAGCCGTGCTATGTCGCGTTCAATCGACAAAATCGCTAGGCCAGACAATCTTTCTTGGCCCATCGTCGAGCGCAGGTACGTCTTTATTAATTTGAGCTTACTGAATGATCTCTCGCAGGAAGCTACAGTCACTGGCATCGTTAAAAATATCTTTATAGCGACTACTACACTGGGAAACATCCTTTAAATCCAGTTCCACTATAGCTTTGAGAAGACCCATACTTGACTGACATTCACATTTATCAAATAATGTAGTCGCTTCAACTTGACTCTTCAAAGTTTCTATTTCGGCTCAAAATTCTGTGGCATATTTGATACTCAAATCATCTGCATGTTTTTTGAGTTCTTCAACCGAATATGTAGTTATGTGTTTTACGGTCAAAAACTGAACTGAATTTTCTATCTATCTCTCGCACGGTAGTGCGTCAGTAACACCTCACGTAGTTAATGAATAAAATCAAAGATAAAGGGAGGACCAATGAATGTGGCTGACAGCAATGACAGCGTAACGTGAATTATATGTACATCTCCTCAGCTAGATTGACAGATTTGCTTAGAACTTCTAAGTTAGAAGTGGCGTCCTCCAAATGAATATAGACAGATATTGTCTCATAGTTACGGTATAGGTACTTTTGTTTGTGTATGTAATATTGCGAGCAAGACAAGGTGGATTTATATTTGTCTGATGTGTCGTGACGTGACGCGTCAGAACTGTATCGGTTCCATACATAAGCCATCACAACACAACACTTTACGCACTAGTGTGAACGTTACCATCCTACTAATATTATAAACGCGAAAGTATGGATGGATGGATGGATGTTTGTTACTCTTTCACGCAAAAACTACTGAATGGATTTTAATGAAACTTTACAATAATATAGCTTATACATCAGAATAACACATAGGCTACAATTTATAAACATATTGTTCGAAATACTAATCCTGCGCAGACGAAGTCGCGGGCACCAGCTAGTACTAAATGTATGAGACCGATACCGTTCTGACGTGTCACGTCACGACACATCAGACAAATATAAAACCACCTTTACAAGTGCTGTTGTTTCAAGATCGCTTGAAAAATGCCATATAGATATAGATAGTACAGAGGGCGCGTCTACACCACATTCGCAATAAAACAAAATGTACCTACTAACTACCATGCATGAAACAAAACTAGATACTGGTCTGGTCATTTCTGCGCCCCTCCAGGGTCTGCGCCCTGTGCCTGGGCACCGCTGGCACCGCCCTAGTTACGGCACTGCGCGTAGGGTGATCTGTTGGGCCTGCGGCCCTCCAGCTAATAGAGTGACAGCGTGAGTGGACCGCGTAGGGCGAGCCGTCGGGCCTGCGGCCCTCCAGCTGATAGTGTGACGGCGTGAGTGGATCGCGTAGCGTAGGGCGAGCCGTCGGACCTTCGGCCCTCCAGCTGATAGAGTGACAGCGTAAGTGGATCGCGTAGGGCGAGCCGTCGGGCCTTCGGCCCTCCAGCTGATAGAGTGACATCAGCGTGAGTGGACCGCGTAGGGCGAGCCGTTGGGCCTGCGGCCCTCCAGCTGATAGAGTGACAGCGTGAGTGGATCGCGTAGGGTGAGCTGTCGGGCCTGCGGCCCTCCAGCTGATAGGGTGACGGCGTGAGTGGATCGCATAGCGTAGGGCGAGCCGTCGGGCCTTCGGCCCTCCAGCTGATAGAGTGACAGCGTGAGTTGATCGCGTAGGGCGAGCCGTCGGGCCTCGCTTTAAACTTGATTTTCTCAATAAACCAAATTGATTGATATATTCCTTATTGTAAGATCTCAGTTATCTAAGGTATTGTATGAATAACACGTCCAGTTGAGACACTTCGGGCATTCAAGGTGACATTTTTTTAGTGTCGGATTTCAAAAAATATCTATTCAGCAGCGATTCCCCTCTCGTTACACATAAAATATTGTCCATTACGTTTACACATTGTGTCGTGATTAAAGCGCGAGAGTTAAACGCTAGCATCCCTAATTGTATTGCATATTACAAACAACATTCTTTGATCTAGAATAAGTTGCACTAAAAACTTGAAAATAAAAGAAGTAAAAAAAGTTTTAAGTTAAACGGTTTTTATTGCACCAAAAACTAGAAAATAAAAATTAGTTGCAACTAACCGTAGATGCTACTTTTTGTAGATTAGTCACGTGAAACTATTATCACTGTAGTCTTCCCAAGTCGGATGCTGAAAGCCACGTTTAGCCTCTATGTCAGTGGATTAAGCGTATCCTAATCGGAAACTTTTACCAAACTAAAATAAAAACGTGGGGCGTTATTACGAAGAAACATACTCAAGTTCAAAATATGTAATTGTAGCTTTAATTTTGCAATGAATCATTCATCTGTTCCAACACTTCTACAGAGGGAAATAACTTTTATCAAGGCCAGAACAAAACTTATTACTCTATTGCAGTCTTGATTTCTATTTGTGTTCTTAAATAACTATAGTGACTTAATCACAATTGCGTACGCCCCACGTTTTTATTTCAGTTTGGTAAAAGTTTCCGATTAGGATACGCTTAATCCACTGACATAGAGGCTAAACGTGGCTTTCAGCATCCGACTTGGGAAGACTACAGTGATAATAGTTTCACGTGACTAATCTACAAAAAGTAGCATCTACGGTTAGTTGCAACTAATTTTTATTTTCTAGTTTTTGGTGCAATAAAAACCGTTTAACTTAAAACTTTTTTTACTTCTTTTATTAAATAGGAGTGATTACGTAACAGAATGTAACCTGTCTTTTAGATTTAGAAAAATAATCTCTAAGGATATAGAAAAAATTATTGACAGTCTATCTGTTTTCAAGTCACCCGGGTATGATGATATCCGGGTACAAGATGTAAAATTTGTCAAAGAAAAAATTAGTCCATTGCTAGCAAAATTTATTAACATGTGCATTGAGAGTAGGGCTACCGGTATCCGTGTTACCCGCAGACACGTGTACACGAATCCTTAGCACCGGCGGTACTAAGAACCCGAACGACACGAAACGCCAAGAAACGTTTCCAACTTAGAAACGTTTCCAAGCGCGGGTCCGCGGATCTACTTAGAAACTTTTCCAAGCTTGAGTCTTGCGGATCCATTACAATTGAATATTCGAAAAACCTATGTTTTTAAACGGTTTTTATTAACTTCACCGCGTATCAACTGTCGTCGATGCTTCAAATCTTGTGATCGATTTTTCGACCACTTCTACTGGACCGAAATCAATAAAATTTGGAACTATTATCAAGTCCCCATGACAATGCAAGATTATAATATTTGTATCCATGTATCCTCAAAGCCTGATGCTGCAGACGTACTGCTTACCTTAACCAAGAGTGTTAGGCACGTGAAAATGAAAGTATAGCATGTTTGGCATAATCAAATACTAACAGCCTGATCTTGACTTCCAACTCCTCACTCCTGATGCTGCAGTACTGCCCACAATAACCGCAAGGTTTATATTTTATAGATATCTTGATTTTAAAGAAGTTCTTTACGTGTATAGAGTAGAAACATGCGAATTTAATACTAACGTCCAACTCCTCAAATCTGATACTCCAGTGTTACTGCCTGCCACAACCGCTAGGTTTAGCGAAATGTAGATTTTGAAGTACCGCTTTAGATATTTGGTAGAAACATACGGATTTCATTATCATCATCATATCAGCCGTAAGACATACGCTGGTGAATATAGGCCTCCCCAAATATTGCCACACGGACCAGCCCTGTGCCACCCGCATCCAGCGACCTTCACCAGGTCATGAGGCCACCTTGTGGGGGGCCTACCCACGCTGCGCCTTCCGGTACGTGACCGGCACTCGAGAACCTTACCGCCCCAACGGCCATCGGTACCTACAACGGCCTGCGGCCCTCCGGCTGATAGAGTGACAGTGTGAGTGGATCGCGGAGGGTGAGCTGTCGGGTCTGCGGCCCTCCGGCTGATAGACTGACAGCGTGGGTGGATTGCGTAGGGCGAGCCATCGGCCCTGCGGCCCTCCAGCTGATAGAGTGACAGCGTGAGTGGATCGCGTAGGGCGAGCCGTCGGGCCTGTGGCCCTCCAGCTGATAGAGTATCAGCGTGAGTGGATCACGTAGTGTAGGGCAAGCCGTCGAGCCTGCGGCCCTCCAGCTGAAAGAGTGACAGCGTGAGGGGATCGCGTAGCATAGGGCGAGCCGTCGGGCCTTCGGCCCTCCAGCTGATAGAGTGACAGCGTGAGCGGATCGCCTAGAGCGAGCCGTCGGGCCTGCGGCCCTCCGGCTAATAGACTCGCAGCGTGAGTGGCTCGCGTAGGGCGGGCCGTCGGGCCTGCGGCCCTCCAGCTGATAGAGTGACAGCGTGAGTGTATCGCGTAGCGTAGGGCGAGCCGTCGGGCCTTCGGCCCTCCAGCTGATAGAGTGACAGCGTGAGCGGATCGCGTAGAGCGAGACGTCGGGCCTGCGGCCCTCCGGCTGATAGACTCGCAGCGTGAGTGACTCGCGTAGGGCGGGCCGCCGGGCCTGCGGCCCTCCAGCTGATAGAGTGACAGCGTGAGTGGATCGCGTAGAGCGAGCCGTCGGGCCTGCGGCCCTCCAGCTGATACAGTGACAGCGTGAGTGGTTTGCGAAGGGGGGCCGCCGGGCCTGCGGCCCTCCTGCTGATAGAGTGACAGCGTGAGTGGTTCGCGTAGGGCGAGCCGTTGGCCCTGCGCCCCTTCAGCTGATAAACTGACAGCGTGAGTGGATAGAGTAGGGCGAGCTGTCGGGCCTGTGGCCCTCCAGCTGATAGTGACAGCGTGAGTGGGTCACGTAAGGCGAGACGTCGGGCCTGCGGCCCTCCGTTTGATAGACTGACAGCGCAGGTGGTTTGCGTAGGACATGCACTCGGACCTGCGGTCCTCCGGTTGGTCGACTGACAGTATGAGTTTATATTTTATAGTCTCGAAATTCGACTTGTGTATGTGTAATGTGTACTATTGTGTACAATATAAAAAATAAAACTTGATTTTCTCAATAAACCAAATTGATTGATATATTCCTTATTGTCAGATCTTTGTTATCTAAGGTATTGTATGAATAACACGTCCATTTGAGACACTTCGGGTATTCAAGCTGACATTTTTTTAGCGTCGGGTTTCTAAAAATATCTATTCAGCAGGGATTCTCTTCTCGTTACACATAAAATAATGTCCATTACGTTTACATATGTGTCGTGATTAAAGCGCGAGAGTTAAACGATAGCATGTATAATTGTATTCCATATTACAAACAACATCTTTGGTCTACAATAAGTAGGTATAGAATCGGAAATTTACTTAACAATTGCACTAAAAACTTGAAAATAAAATAAGTAAAAAAAGTTTTAAGTTAAACGGTTTTTATTGCACCAAAAACTAGAAAATAAAAATTTGTTATAACTAACCGTAGATGCTACTTTGTGTAGATTACTCACGTGAAACTATTATCACTGTTGTCTTCCCAAGTCGGATACTGAAAGACACGTTTAGCCTCTATGTCAGTGGATTAAGCGTTACCTAATCGGAAACTTTTACCAAACTAAAATAAAAACGTGGGGCGTTATTATAAAGAAACATACAAGTTCAAAATATGTAATTGTAGCTTTAATTTTGCAATGAATCATCCATCTGTTCCAAAACTTCTACAGAGGTAAATATTTTTTATCAAGGTCAGAACAAAACTTATTACACTATTGCTGTTTTGATTTCTATGTGTGTTCTTAAATAATTATAGTGACTAAATCACAATTGCGTACGCCCCACGTTTTTATTTCAGTTTGGTAAAAGTTTCCGATTAGGTAACGCTTAATCCACTGACATAGAGGCTAAACGTGTCTTTCAGTATCCGACTTGGGAAGACAACAGTGATAATAGTTTCACGTGAGTAATCTACACAAAGTAGCATCTACGGTTAGTTATAACAAATTTTTATTTTCTAGTTTTTGGTGCAATAAAAACCGTTTAACTTAAAACTTTTTTTACTTATTTTATTATTAGTAAAAAGTCTGAAACAAAAAAATACCTACCGAAAAATTCGCAGTTTTTTACGAATTACGCAGCTAGAAATTTTCTTTGTTGCAGGCTAAATGCGGTTCAATACTTTGTTCAAATATAAAATCGTACCTATATTTTAGATTGCCACTGCCACTACACATTGGCCGTGTGGTGACGGCAGAAAGAATACATTTGTCACCACCCCAACTCCTCCTCCGAGTGTCGTAAGAGTCGACTAAGGGATCGAAGTGTCACTGACCATATTTGATTAAAGATTGATGATGGGCAGCAGCGTCATCATAGTGGACACATTACTGCGATCGCCAATCCGCTTGCCCAGCGTGGCGATCATGGGCATTTACCTCCTAATGCGTCTATTTGCATAGTTAATAGGAGAGGCCTACGTCCAGCAGTGGACTATCATAGGCTGATGATGATGATGATGATGACTACACATTGAGGGCGGATCAGACACAGGTACTCGGGTATCCGTGTCTTAATTACACGGTTCCTAATTAAACGTTTCCAACGGGTAAGAAACCCGTTTCCCGGTAGCAAAGAAACGGGTACACGGAAACGGGTACACGAAACCCGGACACGACCGAGAGCCCTAATTGAGAGTGCTTCTTACCCGGATGCCTTGAAATACTCGATAATTAGGCCTATTTACAAAGCCGGTTGTCACAAAACTTATTCTAATTACAGGCCAATAGCCATCTTATCCGTAGTAAATAAAATTGTAGAAAAAGTCATACTACATCAAATAACGACATATCTAGAGCAATACAACATACTTTCAAGCAACCAGCACGGATTTAGGAAACATAAAAGTACATCTACCGCTTTGGCACAGTTCTCAAATGACATATGTCACAAATTAAATGATAGAAAACACGTAGTAGCAATCTTTATTGACTTCAAAAAAGCTTTTGACACACTCGAACATGAAGTCCTATTAAGGGCCATGTTCGAGTGTGGCATACGCGGCCAAATTAACGAATGGTTTAAACAATACCTAATGAATAGAAAAATGATTACAGAAATAACAAAAGTGAGAGGCGACGAATCACTGATAACAAGTGGCGTGCCAACCGGTTCTGTGTATGGGCCTATATGCTACATAATGCACGTAAATAGTATATGTAACGTTATTAAGAACTGTGATATGTATATGTATGCGGACGACATGTGCATAGTATACGCGGACAAGGATCAGAATAAAATCGAACAAAGTATACAATCAGATTTAGACAACATAATAAAATGGTCGCACGATAATGGCATCATTATAAACATGACAAAAACAAAAGGCATGCACTTGTCGTCCCCACATAACTATAAAAAATGTAAGCCCTGTAGGATTATAGGTCACACGTACGATTGTCTTCATAAATTGAAACAAGACTGTAACTGCACTAACATACAATTTGTAGACTCTTTTAAGTACCTAGGACTTACTACAGATAGAACACTTAATTGGAAGTTGCACATACAAGCCTTATGTAGTAAACTAAGATATATATACGCAACCTTTTTACAGCTTAAAAAATATGTAAACCGAAAAACATTACGTACATTGTACTGTGCCCTAGTGGAATCGCATATAGAATATGGACTGGTAGCATATGGACGGACATTTAAAACACAACTAGACTTGATCAAAATGCTTCAAATAAGATACCTAAAGTTATTAGTAAGCCATAAACAGAAACAGTCTTGTAATAAAAATTACGAAAAATTGTTTAACATATGTAATATACTACCTGTTCATGAAAAATTTAAGTTACTAATAGCGTCACATAATTACAATACCGACCTCTGTTTGTATACAATACCAGAAAATAGCGCAGTCTCGAGGAGAAAACCGAAACTGTTTGCCGATACGTTTAGTCCTGTTAATTATTATGGAGAACGCACATTTGAATATCTAATTCCGAAAATATGTAACGCTTTGCCCGAAAAACTATTTATAAACAAAAATAACATGAGTTCTTTTAAGAAAAATGTCAGTAAATTTTTATTAGAAACTTGTAATGGGGATCAATGAGAATGTGTAAATACATTCTCATTGATCCTGACTACATAATAGCGGTAGGTAATTATAGATCTTTAATTATAGTAGCATGAAATTAGTCATTACTATTTTAGACACAATCTGTAGAAATCAAGAGCTAATGTGCTGCCAACAAACTGTCACGCAGTTTGGCAGTATACTACCAAATGTAATTGTATTTGTGTCTTACCTGAATAAATGATTAATAATAATAATACACAACTTGTCGTACACAATAGGCCTTTTCTATTACCAGTGAGTATGGACGAGTTAGGAGGTAAATGCACATAATTGCCAGGCTGGGCAAGCGGATTGGCAATCACAATAATATGTCTACTATGATGATGCTGCTACCCATCATCAATGTTCATAAACGAATGGTCAGACACATTGTCGGCAGTTGGCCGTATGGTGTTGGCAGTAAGAATACATATATGTCACCATCTTAACTCATCCCGCGGGTGTCGTAAGATTCGCAACTAGTATAATCAATTAAAAAATGCTCAATTTCAGTGTCAACTGACCACATTTAAGAGTGAAATTGACAGTTGGCACTGGTATTTATGATAACTTTTTTTTTTTCAGTAGAAATGCCGCTTTTTTAACCACTATTACAAGTGGTTCATTTTTTTATCAGGTCGAAATATCAGATGATTATCTATACAGGGTGAGCGATATGAAGTGTTACCAATTTCAAAGGACTGCGTTTTTTCGGTTGCAACAATTTATTACTGTGATGATTTCGCAATATAAAATAACAAACTTCTGTTTTAATGTAGAAAAACATTGTGTACACGAGTCTTAATATATTTTCTGTCTGTGAATATTAATTTACCATCGTGTAAAGTAGTCTTTATAATTAAAAAAAATAGGAATGAATGTCATAACGTACTGGTTGAAAAACAAAAGAAGAAAAATGTGAGAAAAAGAATTGAAAATGAAAGAAACGGATCGCTGAAGATTATATCTGTATTAATTTAACAAGGATATTAAATAAACATGTAAAATACTGTATAACTGGATTTGAATTTATCAAAACTCAGAAGTGGGATAATCTGCGAGCCAATAAGGTAATTTATATCATTTGTACTAGAATTTTTGCACATGAATAGTATGTAGTATAAAGGTACATTTTCACTGATGTACCTACTTAATTTAAAGAGTACCAACAGTACTTTTATAATTACTTTATTAATCCCTAATTGCATGTCCTTGATAAAGATTTATTTAAATTTGAATTCTGACATGTTGTCAATAGAGTCGAGAATACATGATGCATATATACATCACTATGCATTTAATGGCTAAAGAAAAATATACGATTTGTTTAGTGTATAAAGTACTTTCTGTTTGTAATAACGAACGACCGATCTGTTCTGTTCTTAGTAGCCGTGCTTGCGGACACAGCACGTTCTGAATACGAGTTAGACTAGCCATTTTATTTTCTCTTGTATGAGAAAATATACAACTCTGCAATTATTTATAATAACATAAGAGTAATATCTCGTTATACGGCTTTATATATTATTATATTATAATCCGTTCATCGTTACATAGAAACATAAACGAACAAAATTCAATCATTGGCAAATTTTATTACCTAATTCTCAAAAATCGTAGAAATATATTATAAATTAAGACTTTAATATTTATTTTGGGGGGATAAAGCTAGACTAGATCATACAAAAAAATATTATGTTATGACTCTTGACATATCAAAAGAGGAAGACAGGTGACGTTCTTAGTTGAACGAGAATGTGATCTAGCACCTATACACGTACGGATACTGACACATTACTATAAAGTATACGTACAGAACGAGTAATAGAAATAAAACCAATACAATTGACATGGGCGAGTACGCGGGATGACAATATTTTGCGGTAGATGTCTAAAAATGATAATTCGTGAAAATAACAGTTTTAACTACTAGAAATAGTAAGTACGGTCAGTAAACAAAAATAATCTTAGACATTGTTAAATTGTATATATTATGTGTTTCGTCAGGTCATAAGTCAGTTAAATAATAAGTAGTTATTTTCTTAATGTGACTACCATAATGAGAGAGATGAATAATAATATGCCATATGATGTTCAGTCGAATACTGTATTCGGAATACAATAACTTATTCTATGACAGTTAAATAGATTTAAATTTAATCTAGTTGCGTCTGTGAAGCGGAGAGGCTTTTTAAGTTGACTATTAAACTATTTCTATTAAGAGACTATTAAAATAGTTCTTAACATTTTTAGAATTATAAGTAACATGATACTCAACCATTATGTCGCTCACAATTATTTGATTTATCCACAGTTTTGAGTTATTTAGATAGAGCATTTAAGTTTTGTTTTTCGTGTTGAACTTGTATGTATCCGTAAGAATAATATGATTCATAATAATTTAAGTTACAAATGGTGCTACGGAACTTTACATTGGCCATTGGGCTACGGGCCATGCGTACAGTTAAATATTGGTGCGTGTGCAATACACGTGTGAATAGGAGATTCCCAATTTTGTCAATTTGAAATGAGTCTATAGTGCTTCGATTTATAGCAACCCGTTGCGTATTTGCTATTTGAATTTGTTTGGCGACAATCTTTATTGGAATATGTTTCTTATTAGTCAACAAAGTGGAACATTTTACTAAATAGCCGATATAGTTTTCCAGAATTTCGTCGATTAGTTTACCTAAGCTACGTACCTATTACTATTTTCTGTAAGGCAAGGCAAGGTCTTTCGGTTGATACGAAACTCCCGCTACTGGAATAGGTACACACACTCTCCTCTGTATGTTGACAGTTCTTTTGGTGTAGTTATTTAATTATACATTTAAGTAGGTTTTATAGTTAATACTTGGTTCAGAAGTACTAGGATGTCAGAGTTAGGAAAAACATATTGCTATTTTTTGCGGATGTTACTACGTAATGTTTCAGTGTCGGATAATCGTGTTTCTCCTATGATTACCGCAATTAACTATTTCGCTCACTCATTCACAAATTTAATTTTTTGTATTTGAATTGCTAAATATTTTTGTTTTAATAATTGCTAAATATTTTAATAACCTGGTGAAGGTCGCAGGAGTCCGCTGGATGCGGGTGGCGCAGGACCGGTCATTGTGGCAATCTTTGGGGGAGGCCTATGTTCAGCAGTGGACGTCTTTCGGCTGATATGATGATGATGATGATGAATTAAAACGAAAAAAAATAAAAAGTGATGCCATGAGTTTTGTTTCTATATTTGGACTTGTTGAAGCATTGAAAAAAGGCACAACATGACATATTTCTTGGGCAATACCAAAATTACGACGATGACAATGCCGGTGTTGTCTCATTGCTGGCTCTGAACCTATATTTGCTAGCACACGATGGTGCGCCTGGTACCATATCTACCCCTTTTATTTATATCAATGGTTATAACGCTTTATTTTTAAAATACGTATTGACTTACCGATGCAAAGTTGGCATTAAAAACTTGTGTTGTAAAGGTAAGCAGGATTTTTCGTCCGGTAATCTTAGAATAATATTTGAAAAAGATGATATAGTCAAATAATTCGTCATTATGAAATTAATGTTTGAAAAATAAACTTTATCTTTCCTGAACCAAATAGGTTAGAAGGGGCAGTCTATCAAAACGCCTCATATTTTTATGGTTTTCACTACCTAATTATACAATAAGAAGTAAAAATGTTTTAATGACATATTTAACGTTTCACATTATTTTGTTTTGAAAAATTACAAAAAGATGTACGTCGTTTATTAAGGCAATTCGTGAGTAATACTAGCATTGATCTTTTAGAAAAAAACAAAATTGGAATTCGATTAATTTTACTACAATTTTATTTAACTACTCAGAATTAAATCAGAGATGGTTCCAGTCACAGCCTACATATTACGCCTGAAATTGTGCCACTCCAGCCTTTGGTGTCAATTATATTAAAAAATATATCGATAATCACAATCAGCATATTTGTGGATAATGTCGACATTATGTCTTTCTTAACTAATCTATTCTTCACCGATTAGCACGTGTGGCATGGCAAATTTGAATCGCAGATTGGCGCTTAAATGTCTAATTAATTATAAAGTAGAATCCAAGTTATTCTATTTTGACAATAAAGTATTTTAAAATAAGTCAGCAATGTTCTAACTTAACACTAGCTGTCACTGGCCTAAGGTTTTAAGTTGACTCTATAACTATAGTAGCGGGAAAAATCTGTCATAATTTATATTTGTATGCAGGTACTCCTTTGAATATTCTTTAAGTTAGACTTTATAAATCATGTAAACTATGATACACAAAAGGTACAAAATTTCGCCTGTTACCATGTGGTTTAAAAATTATATTGATTTATTTTCATTACTTCACATTTTAATACCCACTCACGAATGCTCTATCAAATCAAATACTTTGAAACTATGCTCTAGCTTGAACGACTATTTGTTGGACTATTTTTCAACTTAAATTATATAAATTGACTTCAAATAAACATATACTTTAAGTTGTTTTACGCTAACAAGAGTTTATTATAATAATGATGTTACCTATGGCTATTGAAGTAGGTATATATGAGTAATATATAACTGAATGAAGCATGATTATTCATTTGACTATTGGAAAGCTCACGAATAATAAAATTATAATAATTTGATCAGGCGTCATCTTCGTCTATCATAAAAGAAATATAATTTAGTACTTACCTAATATGGTATGTTTCATTATCTTTATAATAATTGACAGTGTAATAATTGCCACTTATGTTTTTAGTAATTCAAATATGAATACATTATAATGCACATTTAATTATAAAGTGTGTACAATTGTTAAATAAATAACGCGATGATACGAGCCAAGGGATGTGTGTCCACAGGGGCTCATGTAATATTTAAATGGTGCTATTTATGTTCCATGAGATTTTTCAGGCCAAGTGTGTCTGGACAGAGCTATGTATGCTCTTAAGCTATATCAGGCTAAGTGTGTCTGAATGGAGCTATGTATGTTCCATAAGATTTTCAGACCAAGTGTGTCTGGACGGAGCTATGTATGCTCTTAAGCTATATCAGGCCAAGTGTGTCTGAGTGGAGCTATGTATACTCCTTTACTATGTATATCAGGCCAAGTGTGTCTGATTGGAGCTATGTATGTTCCAAAACTGTAAAGAGCTACGTTCCTTAAAAAAATGTGGTTACGTACTATTCATAATAGAGTGAGTCATGATGTTTCATGAGAGACTGAATAATATTGTCGATGTTACGAGGACATGTCGATTTAGGCTATTACCTATGGTTAAATTGCACCTTATTAATTATTATCGTTTATTTTCCGGGATTATGGACTACGACGAGAATAATGTTAAGCGATAGAGACAAGGCCGAAAACGAAAGATACATGCAGGGCCACACCGTCATCTACCAAGGCCAAACGTGGCCGCGGAGCTGCGAGAAGGAACACTACAGCATGAGTGAAGAAAGAGGAATTGGGTACAGCGTCAGCAGAGCTGTAGATCCTTCGGCCTGAAAAAGAACCACAGCCAAAGCAATTCATTCCACCGACTGCAAACGAGCAAGCGGCTGCCGGCTACACGATAGATGAGAAAATTAATCCATAATAGAACACAACAACAAAGGAGAGGTTGATAACGTGTGTTAAGGGAGTGCATATAATAGGAAGTGTATAGTTTAAGAATTTATTTATTTAAATCATAGTAGTGGTACAGATAGTGATAGCATTAAATTTTGAATAATGCTTATGTTCGACAAAAAAAAGGGCAAACTAAATAATAATATTTGTAACAGTGCATAACTATTGTGCCTCATAATAAAAAGTACTAATTAAAAATTAAAAGTAATATAAATATTATAATGTAAAAGTGGTAAATTGTAGTTAATTCTTGCATTCGCTAAGTAGTTTACAACAGAGTAAAACATTATCTAAGAGCCAACCTATAGGGATTGTTTCAAAACGATTACTTATTCGAAGATTGTTTAATTGATGTAGGTAAATTATTATATATTCGGATAATGTAACATAATAATCCATTAGTTTTACTGTTGCTTGATACCTTTGATAATTTTGTAAATTTCCGCCTCATTCACGGGATTCAAAAATATTGTACAGTGGTTCGCTGGAGATTCAATGCTGTTTTGTGACCGAAAATGTAAAATAGTTGGTCATGACATCATTATTTGTATTAAGCTTGAGAATATATTATTGTGTAGTGTCTTTATAAAACTTATGAGAGTACTAAAACCATAATTACCTAGAAACTCTTTAACCCTTTGAACGCCAAGAACCACAAAAGTAGCCGTGTTTTGTAAATGTTGTAATCATCGAGTATGCTGTCAAATTAGCCGTCTTGCTGGTGGCTTATTTTCGTTGTTCATTAGTAGACATATTGGCGTGTTTATCACATTTTGATGCAAGATGGAAGGCGTTTAAAAGGCTAACAGCATATTGAATTTTGTTCTTATGACCCTTTTATTGGCAGAATTTAAAACAAAAATCGTGCGTTCTAGCCTCCTCGCCGTTGTGTAGAGCAAAAATTCTGTATTTAATAAAATTACAAAAAGTGGGTAAATAAATATGTATTTTATATACACTGCCAAGTAAAGGGTTAACCGTCTCGAATTCTATCTTCTGATCTAGTGCTTCCAAATATTCGAATACCTCATGCCGTATTATTCGAATACTGAAATCAGCAGAATATTCCGATTGGAAGCCCTAATCTGATCAAGAGATTTCATTCACTACAGCTAAGTACTTTTAAAACATTGTAATCTCGTATAAAATGCGTACTATCGCAGTCTTATATCACAGGTATTGCCTTTAGAGCAAATGATTACGTAATGAAAAGTAAAATCATCAACCGAATGTGATGATAGATTTTGTTATAATTTATTATTAAAATTAAGTTGTTGTTGTATGTTAGTATACAAAAAAATCCAGATATTTGATTAAATCTGATTCATGTCTGAATTTTTTGTCGTAGAATTTTACTTTAAGTTATTTTGTGTCTACACCTAATATATGTCTAAGAAAATATTAGGCGGTCTGTACGAGTTTTATGTTCACGTATGCACCAGGAGTTGCACTCGTACGGATGGCCGAATGTGATGATTTCGCAATATAAAATAACAAACTTCTGTTTTAATGTAGAAAAACATTGTGTACACGAGTCTTAATATATTTTCTGTCTGTGAATATTAATTTACCATCTTGTAAAGTAGTCTTTATAATTAAAAAAAATAGGAATGAATGTCATAACGTACTGGTTGAAAAACAAAAGAAGAAAAATGTGAGAAAAAGAATTGAAAATGAAAGAAACGGATCGCTGAAGATTATATCTGTATTAATTTAACAAGGATATTAAATAAACATGTAAAATACTGTATAACTGGATTTGAATTTATCAAATTACTATTAAGAAAAAACAAGAGGAATAATATTACATGTTGGGATTAAATTTAACTTTAATCAATATTACCCTTTGCCTTAACTATGGTCTTCAAATGGTAAAAAAATATTTGCTCGCAGCACGTTTGTGACCACTGGGTATTGGTATGTGCCAGTG